>JABXJD010000080.1:567500-812500 GCA_013375575.1 Percina caprodes | reverse complement strand
TTATTGATCTATAAACCATTTGGCCATTTTATAATATTGTTTCTACCTGTTTTGAGCACCTTTGTATCACAAATCATTTTTTACCAAAATGCACAAAGTGAATTAATCCAATACCAAACAATTCACATGTCTTAATTAATAGCTTTTTAATGGTTAAAAAAATAATTTACGAATGTGTCATAGATCATTCAGAATCCCTTAATATGAGCAAGTGTCGGGTGGCCAGATTGTGCAAAAATCCCTTTGGTGGTTGTTTATCCTTTCCGTCTGGTAATAATTTAGTTATAAATATTGGTATAACATGTTGATGAATGTTTATAGGTTTCTCATTTTCTCCTCACACATATGTGTGCTGAGGAGGATTTATAAAAACAGTGGTATAAACTATTAGTAAAGCAATTAGTTATAAACTCTGTATAAAGGGTTCTTTATTAAAAAGTGATACAAATATGTCTTGATCATCAAAAGACTTACATCCACACATTAGAAAGTCCCAATATATTTTAATATGACCTCTGTATAACTCTGGTAACTTATAAAAGTACTCACACTCTTGTAAACTGATTTAATACGATGTGGCTCAGGATTCAAAGTAGCGGCCTTGCTGTTTTCTGCAAATTTTTATATGCTCTACACAATAAACTTCATCATCCATAACTTGATGTAAACAAGGTTAATCTCTACTAGTTTTTTATCAGTCAACAGTGTGACTACAACACTCCTGTAGCCAGTTTTGTAGTTTAACATGGCTCCAGTGAAGCTCAGCAGGACCCCCCCTTACCCTCATGACTGTGTGTAAAGCCGTGGGAGAGGACTGGGAACATTAATCCCTTCAAAGGAACAGATCTAATTCAAAATCTGCCGCTCCAAACTAGTTGAGAGGACAGTGATTGTTTCTTCAGGGAAGCCAGATAAAGATCAGAGAGTTGATATAGAAAACTACAACTTTCATTCCGACTGCTCTGCCACAAAAGTTTGAGTATTATCATAAGAAAACTGCATACTTCTGCCTTCATTAAATGTTCTGAAACCAAAATATGATATATGCCAGTTTCTCCCTTGTGCGGAAGACCCCTTACCTTATAAATACCTCTGTTTAATGCTTCAGTGTGAGATCCTGTGCTGAACTTCCTCCCCAGACACATTGAAGTTACAAGCAAAGAGGTTATAACCTCTTGGTTACAAGTTTAAGGAAATTAAGGCATCACCATTTCAAGTGCTGCTTTTGTCACCTGATTTAAAACAGAGGTTTCCCTTTTGTGTCATGTTAAGTAACATGTTATAATTTGAATTAGCTACTGGAAATTTACCCTAAGGCTACATGTTGATGCTCAACAAAGAGAAACAAAAAAACTAAATTAAGAATAAGGTTCTGATAAACCAATGATTGAAATGGGTGAAGGGGCATTACACATTTAAATTATTCAGAGAGGGCATAATTAAGTGTTTAATGCCATGTTGTAGTTAAAAGGAACAACAAAAGGAAATTTAATTCAAATTACAAATGTAAAAGAGACGCAGATTCTTGAGCGATGAGAACTTTGTGTTGAGTCATTTGATTTGGTCTCTTTCCTCCATCAAACAGTTGGGCAGAGCTGGAGATCTCCAGAGATAACAATGTCACATTGTCACATAGGGTTCTGCTACAAATCCTTAATTACAAAAAGAGGATCAGATGACTACAGCATCCAATACCGGGGTCTCCAGGCGGCATGGGGGTCTTTGATCAAGAAAATCCAATTATTTGTGTATATACATTTCCCACATAGTGATTACTTCATTAATTGTCCCGCCTTTATCTCCTCCCTTCCCATCCCCCTAATAATCAGCTCCTTTATCCAGACCAACAAACACACCATAGGAGCTTTGTGGATTCAAAGGATTTGCTTTCCCCTCTCAAAGAGCCGCTATTCTTTGATGATTGGGCAGCGGCAAACTTCAAAGTAATAAATCTTATTTCTGACTGGCTGGCGGCCCACCAAAGTCCTTATCAAATTCTAAGAAGTGATCCCTCACTCTTCAGATAGACCAAGGATATCTCGGAGAGAGGAAGCACTGGAGAGCGGAGACCTGCTCGACGCGGTTTTTACTGCGAATGCACATATTTAACTGAAATTAGTGCTTTTATTTTTATTTGTTTTTATCAAGGAAGGAGGAGGACGTTTATCATGGCAGCGGTGGCTGTTCTGCGGAATGAAACACTCCACGCTTTTCTTCAGGTTTGTGCGCAAGTTTCTGTTTACTTTGACGACTTTAATAAGTTGTGAATTTACTCCTCTAAATTGATTTACGTTTGGGTAACGAGTCTTTTATAGTTTACAAAGATAAAAGTCGTGCTACTTTGAGTCCAGTGTCATATAATTGTGTTACTAACCCTAATTGTCCGCGTCTTAATGACTTATTCTGTAACATAATGCCAACTTTTATGTCACATCATCGCGATCACGCGACAGGATCGATTTAGTGTAGATATTTTTTTTTTTTTTTTTTTTTTTTACCTCATAGAGAGTAGTAAATAATGATTGTAATATAGAACATGTGTGTCTCGGTTATCCAGGATCGCACTCCAAACTCTTCTCCAGAGAACTGTAAGCACTCTCCGCTGGCTCTCCTGGCTGCCACTTGTAACCGGATCGGGCATCACCACGGATCAAACCACACAGATTTCCTCCAGGTCCCTTACGACCCAACTCTGGGCTCCCCTTCGCGTTTATTTCACCCGTGGACTAACGAGGGAACCCCTCAGAGCAGCCTGGCCAGCAACTCTACTTTCGGACTATCCTCCAAACCCCAGCTGTCTGCGCACATCCAGAGCTCCTTCAGCTCGCACCACGAACTGCCCCTCACCCCTCCGGCGGACCCCTCGTACCCCTATGACTTCTCCCCTGTGAAGATGTTACCTTGCTCCATGCAGTCTCTGCAGTCTTCCTGCCCTCCCACCTACGTTCCCGCCGTCAGTTACGCAGCCCCGACTCCCATTCCGCCTGCAATGCCAAGTTTTGTCACGGGACCCTCCGGCCTTGTGCATCAGCAGCAGAGACAGTTATCCCCAAACCCTGGAGAGGATATTCCGTGGTGGAGCCTCCAGCAGGGGAACCATGTCAGTCACTCTGCCTCCCTTGGTCCCCATCGCTTCCAGCTGCAGAGGGGCTTGGTTCTGGGACATACGGACTTTGCGCAATATCAGACGCAAATCGCGGCTTTGCTGCACACAAAGTCTCCTCTTGCAACTGCGCGGCGGTGCAGAAGGTGCAGGTGTCCGAACTGCCAGTCCTCCACGTCCAGCGACGAGCCTGGGAAGAAGAAACAACACATTTGTCACATACCGGGATGCGGGAAAGTTTACGGGAAAACTTCTCACCTCAAGGCGCACCTGAGGTGGCACTCTGGAGAGCGGCCGTTTGTGTGCAACTGGCTGTTCTGTGGCAAGAGTTTCACCAGGTCGGATGAGCTGCAGAGACACCTGAGGACTCACACGGGGGAAAAGCGCTTTGTTTGCCCGGACTGCTGCAAAAGGTTCATGAGGAGTGACCACTTGGCAAAACATGTCAAAACTCACCAGAACAAAAAAAGCAAGTGCCACGACAAGACACTTGACCATGTCAAAAGGGAGGACACGAGGAATATGTTGTAACACACCTTGTAGTCATTTTAAACAGTAGAAATCACTAGTGCAATTCAGTCAGTCTAGCTAAGTACACAGTGAGCTACATTTTTTTTTATAGGGTATTTTGTTTATTTTGTTGGTTGATTTCTTACATCCTGATAATAGTCTCTAACATTGCTGGTCTGTGTAGCACATATTTGTATATAAAGTTTCATAAGTTAATTTGGGACCATGGAGAAGTTATAGCTCATGAGTTTGAATTCACTGTCTATATCATACCAAGGAAGACAAGTTTTCAACTTGTGTTTGATCATTGTCTTCGGTGGAAGATTTCACTCCCTGTAAATTATATTTAATAGCTTTTGTTGAATGAAAGTGTCAGTTTTTTGCTCCATATGGGGTGTTTTTAAGCATGCTCTTGAAAAGATCTGCTATTGTTGATATGACCCAAATACTGTGTGAGAATAAAGATTATAACATTTTCCTCAACTCTTAATGTGAAAAATTCATTTGATACTCCTTAGTTACAGGTGATGAAACAAGCAAGTTTTATATGTAAAGAAATACATTCGGTATTACCTGGATCAGTGTGAAGTGGAAACCCCAGTTATTAATTTCCAATTACTTTAGTTAGTAACATCTAAAATGTAAGTGATATGAGGACTTGCAGAAAACTGTATGCTAATATTTAGTTTCCAGCTGTTGGTTGTGGTCAAAAAGGAGTATTTCAACCAAAATAAAACCATGTTTAAAATCCAACCTTTTGCCCTACTGCTGCTGTTGTTTAACCTTTAACATAAGCAAAGCGATGTTTAAGTAGTGACAGAAGATTAGTTGGTCTGGACTGTATTTAAAAATCTTTACAAATATCATTAGAAATGTACACTGTCTAAAAATGTACAGTACAATGTTTAACAGTAAAATGTAGTTCTGCAAACCCATAAATTTGTCTTCCAACTAAGACTAAAACTGACATTAAGCATGTAAGAGATCACGCTTTATCATACGTAGACCTGAGCGCTTCAAAAGTGTATACAGGTGTTAATATTCTTCAACATAATTTAATTAAACACCAAACCCTACCTTTTCAGTAAAGCAATATTAACATCAGTAAATTATGAGGCTAGAGGCTTTACTAAAATGTTGCTTCTTTTCAGAGACATACCTCAAAATGAATGCAATTTTACATTAAGTTCTTTGGAGACTACCACACATTTTCTTCAGTTGATGTTATTTTTTTCTACCATTAGACTCAACTGTGGAAATGCTCTAATTTGTTAATGCACTCTAAATGTGTTGTAATTGTTTTTTTCTGCCACCGTTTTTGCGTTTTACATTTACATCTGAGGACTTTGAAGTGACACCATAGACTGAGAAGAGACCCATTAGCCGAGAAACACTGGAATATCACTGGATTCATGTTACACTCTTGTACACACAGTATGTGCAGCAAGTTTAATGTCTCACCTGTCTGACTAAGTCAATCAGAGCCTTAATGGGAAGTTGTCAACAGTTAAGTTTTTTGACCAAACTAATTGGCAAAGAACTCTTAATCTTTTTTTAGTCCAACAGATTGAAAATAATTGCATTTGTATGGCAGATTGCAGACTTATTGCACACAACACCTACACTAAGTTTCATGTAACATTAAGTAAAGTAACTTCTTGCGGATCAGTATTTTATGTTGACTTCTACCACCCACATGTTCCTATGGCAACTGGGGATTCAAAGTGACCTTCTGGGGACGAAATGCCTTGATTTTCTAACTTTGAAGCAACAACTTCCATATAATTAATCAAAAGAGAGAAGTGATGAACTCGTCAGTGTCAAATAGAGCTGAATGATGACAGAATGATCCAAACATCCAATTCAGTAACTTAATTATTAGAGAGCAGCATTGTTGCCTGTCAGCAGGGACAGTCTGTTGTGCTGTCTGTCTTAGGAGGGATCAGTGAAAATGTCAGTATGAAGAGAACAACCGCTGCCATTCAATGGCATTTTGTACTGTCAGTCTGCCTCAACAGCGCCCCCTTTTGTAAGTTGCCTCAGTGGTTCATCAGAGCAGACAAATATAAATATACAAATATATACTACTGTAGAAGTCGTTTTGTATTCAGAAAATCTTTTCCATTTTTTGCATGTTGTACATTATATCCTGGAAGTTTCAACAGTTTTAAATCAATTTGTATTACTCAATTTTATTATTATGCTTATTGCTATAGTTTGTTTTGGCTACCTTGTTGAGTTTGCTGCAATATCAACCAGAAAGTTCTGCCTGTTGGAAATCCAGATTGGTTTAGTTCATTATCTTGATATGTTCATTATCTATATATAGGCTTAACGGTGCAACCAAGTGACTTTGGAAATCAATTTAACACCCATATGTAAACATATTGTAGGTTGCTACCACACCAAAATTCAAAATACAGGATTGTAACTTGCTCATTCCCAAACTGACTTCAACCTGAATTTAAAGGCCTATAACCAATGATGGATGCTGTAACTTAGCCTCAGCTAAATGCCCAATAGACATTATATCTGTTGCACCACTTCACTTTAAAATATACAGTAGAATGTTGTCTAGCACATACATTATAAATTTAAGGACCAACACTAAACAACAATAAAAAAGTTATTATGTTAACTAGTGTTTTTAAAGGTTTGTTTACATCAGTATTATTTGTGAATAGCAACAAATCAGTTCCATATTTTTTTTTAAATTATCATTAAATAAAAAACACAAAATACAGGTTTTCATCTATATCTCAGTTATATAATGAATATATAATATATAATTGATATGGTAAAAGATTACTGATTGGACAAAACTTGGACAAAGTACTTTGTCTAGTACTTGGACCAGATTTGTCATGTCATTCCACATTGTGTTTGTGTACATCATCTATTTTTATATAATAAGTGCCGCTATATGCACTTGGTAGTAATGGGCTAGTGAGAGTTTCCAGTTTTACCACATCCCAAGAATGGACAATCTGCACTGCATTCATCACAACAAGATGAGCTATGAAAGGAAAACTTAAAGTATGATGAGATGTGACCCTTTGAACTGTAAAGTCTTTATCCAAAAATTTTATGATCCTATTATGAAATGATGCCTGTGGATGGATATGTTAAATGCACCAGACTGGCTGTGCACAAAGGCATGGTTTGGCTTTGATTTGGCTTCATTGTCCAAAATTGAGTTACTATTCCTTAACACAGCAGGAGGCCATAATGCTTAATTAATAACTCAGAGGATCATATATCATATACTTTGGCTTAAGTTTATTTTCTAAAATGAAAAAGATTTAAGAACATTTAAATATTCACATTACAATTGCCTGTCCATGTATGATTTAAAATGAAAGAAAATCGCCATTAATATTTTGTATCATAACATTATTGTAAATTAAATGCTCATTCCTAATTATCTTTTTTTATATGTAATTCCTGTCAGGGTTTCACTCTTTTCAACCCCCCTTATATGCAGAAACAATAAACAGTTAATCCATTGTTTAAGACATACTATGATGTAGAGTAAGCATATATGTTTAAGTGTTTATTAACGTTAAATAATGTCAATAACTATAACTTCTGTGAAGTATATATAACTAGTGTGTACACACTAAAAGTCAATACTGCACCAATGAAATACCCAGTACCATACAGTATATATATATATATATATATATATATATATATATATATATATATACTGTATATTTTTTGTATTTCAATTGTGTTATTTACCCAAACTTAAAGGGATAGTTATGATCTACTCTAGCTCTTTTTAAACTTATATGTCACTATTTGTGACTGATTGTAATTAATACATGTATCCAGTTTTGAATGTCACATGTATATAATTTTGTTCAACTAACAATACATTTATGATGGTTTTAGGGTAAAACTTGAGCTTGTTGTGTCCAATGCTGACTCAAAACTAACCATTTTGACCCTGTAGAGTAAATACAGTATTGGATCCGTGCTGTATTAACCGAATGATTTGTATGTAAACAGATAATGAATGAGTGACTATGACATAAATCATATAAACTGTCTTAATTTCTTATATGGATACAAAGTAAATATGTATAGATAATATTTATCATTTTAATTTTAATTACTATATACTGTATATCAATTAAGTATTTATTTATAAATACTTTTTCGCTTTCAACTTCACAAACTGATGAAGGCCATGGGGTTCAACTGATAGCTCCGAAAGCAATCTAATAAGTGGACCTTGAGATAAGAATCTTAGTCAAATTGTTTAAAAACTTTCAGGGAGTGCTGAAAGAAGAGTTCAGAATTATTTCACTTCTGGTTTTGAAAATAAATTATTTCAAATGTTAACTGACTCAATTAGAACTTCAAATGTAAAATATTTAAATTAAATAATTAATTGCGGTCCCCTGAGCTTTGGGGATCAGGTTCAGTCAGCACAGGGACAAACTCTTATATCAGACGTGATCCTTCATCACTGTGGCATTGGCTCTGTGGAGGCTGTTCGAAAATAAAATGACTGACAAGCAGTGGCATGAATCAAATCCCTAATGTCAACAGCTCTGCTGCACTCTATGGAGGATAGTTATGTACTGCCTGACATTTACAGCTGGTGTTACATTTAGTGTAGCGAGTGAAAAAGGTTTGTCTAGACATTTAGATAAATAATTATTAAATATGTAAGCTTAAGCTGGACTGTCTGAGAAGCATATTTGTATTCAAGTCATTGTCTCTGTGCAACTCAGTTTAAAGCCAATGGAAACTACAAAAGTATTTATGTAAAGTATTTAAGTATGTCTAAATTTGTAATCATTAAATGTACAATTGAAGTTCAGAAAAAAACTTTAAAAAAAGCTAACCTTTGGTACGTTTATTAAAAAGTTAAGAGTGCAAAAGCTCTGATTGGTACACAGAAACAGGGTAAAATAATCACATTTTTCTAAACCGAGCACTGGTGTCCACCATGAAAAACAAAAAACTGCCAGAAAATGTTTGTGTTGATGTAAGATCTTGTAGCTTAGTAAGCACTGAGGAAATAGGTTTACAGGATATTTTAAGTAAAAGGTCAATTCTTTTTTTTAGGGTGTCATATAGGGCTTGTCTACTAAAGATAGACAAAAGGGAGACAATGTGTAAAAATAAACAAAAACCACCGGCAGTGATTGTAACGGAATGGCTTCGAATGATGACCGAAAACACTTGTCTTTTACTGAGAACATTTATTGTTCCCCATGCTGCAGTTTCACACACAAGAAAGAACAATTTAGGCCTGGCGGACACGGATTGCATCTAGCATCTCACGTTTATCTGTAAACCAGCAAGAATACACAATGGACACTTTCCTGTAGGCTACTTCAAAATAAAAGCACTTCCTGTGATGTCTGAAGTAAACTAAATTACTGTTAAACAAATAAAGTTGTGTACCTTTTCAAGTATCAGCTATAAATTAAGTAAATAGTGAGTTTTGTCAACTTGTGAGTTGATTTGTGCCGCTGCTACCGTGTCCGCTGGAGCTCCGATCAGATCAGGTCAAGGTCGGCAGCAATGTTTCCACGCTAGCCGAGCCCCATTGATGGTGGTCCGTCCATGGCTGCAGGACCTGGAGCTCACCGTCAGTGTTTCAGTTGGACTGTTAAAAAGTGTTGAGATAATTAAAAGGTATTTAAAGTATTCAGAAGCGGGCTGGCTGGTAGTTAGCTAATGCTAGCTTCCATGCTGCATAAAGAGTTGTCAGACAGAGTTGTCCCTCATCGGGCGATAGAACCCTGCTGTCCCGGCCGTCCTGTTGGCTCAGAGCTCCACAGACTGAGTCCACAGGTTCAAATTAGTTTTGAACCAAATGTATCGCAAGAAGTGTTGCAAAAGTAGAGAGCGCAGACTCGCCGCTGTGTGATGCGAGAGAGCACGATGAGAGTGGTCCAGTTGTACTGGAAAAGTAACTGAAGTGAAAAAAATAAAAATACGAGTACAGATTTTGTCTACCAGCTCTCAAATCATATTCTACAAGTGCTCACATCACATCTATGAGTAGGCTACAGATTTTTTCTACAAGCTCTCAAATCATATTCTACAAGTGCTCAAATCGCATCTACGTGCTCTCACATTTTGCACCATATTACTTTTATATATCTTCACCCAATACACTTCTGCTGCAGTAAGCTCCTCAGAAGTGAGTTCTCCCTGAATCCTTTGACCAGAACGTGTATTAGCTAAGAACCTTTTCACCCATGCAGTAATCCTAAACACTGTTTTTAACCTGCTGTACTACTGTAGGTCTAATAGTTGTCGCTTGTTCAGTGCTGGAAAGCTGCACTATAACCTGAAACTTAGACCTAAGCTCAGCCAATCAGCCAATGACACAGAAGTCGGTCATTTCCACCACAGCTGCTCTTGGATGTGGTTCTCAACACTCTGGCTTCTCGTGGGTAAATCAGCAGGATTAGTTTTGTCCCTGCAGTGGGACCAAAGTTCTGGATTACTGAGACCTTGAATTTCAGTCACTCTGTTTGACACAAATGGCTTCCACCTAAATGCTGTGCTATGCATCCAATGAAAAACAATCATGGAATCAGTCCACATGTTAAGCTGATTTCTTTCCATGTTCAGTGGCTTGAGAAGATTGTTCCCTAATCTTGCTCCAATCAGGGCGCCCATGAGCTCCAAGCATGGTAAGGTTATTTCCTGTAGTGGGTCAACCTTTGACTTTGATGCCACAAAATTGTTGACAGTCCTTGTTCTCTTCTTGCAGATAGGCAACTGCACTGTATGCCTTTTTACTGGCATCACAGTAGACATACAACTTGGATGTCTGTGTGTTTGACTGTATTTCAACTTGGTACCATCTTGGAATTGCAACCAAGTGGCGCTGCGGCAGCTCTGTACACCACTGATCCCATTTTTCAGCCAGGTCTGGGGGTAACTGTTCATACCAACCTATTCCCCTTTCCCATAGTTCTTGAAAAACGGCATTTTACCCGTATGGCAAATGGGGTGAGAGACCTGATGGGGTCAAAGATGCTATCTGATGTCTGTAATACACTTCTCTTTGTGTTTTCCTTGCCCTTTAAAATGTCCAGCAGTCCTTTCAGATCAAACACAAAGCCATCATTTTCGGATCTCCAGACCAATTTTAACACCTTCTGTACATTTCCACAAGTGCCAGTTTCTGGTGTGTGCTCTAGTCCGCTTTCTGTCCACTTAGCCCTCAGTTATGGTGAGTTTGTTACCCATTTGCACAAATTCATGCTGGCATGGTGCAGAATCTCCTTTGCTGTTGTGGTGAGTAAAAAAGCTTTATCCACACTGTCTGAGCTGGAGATGAAATCATCTCCAGCTCAGACAGTGTGGATAAAATTAGTCTTTCTATGGAGATGAAAATCCTCTCCATAGAGAGACTCATTTAGTGCCTTCACAGCTGTAGGTTGCTCAGCTTCATACTGCTTGATATGTTGTCTTATGGTTGCAGCTAACAGAAATGGGCTGGGTGACACACCAAATACCACTGTATTCATCCTCATGATGCGCAGCTCATTTTTACAGTCACTGGTTGGAGGTCCATGCAGCCACAAAAACCTCACAGCATCTTTATCCCTTTCTGTTAGAGTTATCTGCAAGAATGCCTTAGTAATGTCTGCAGGACAGGTTATCTGGTGGAGTCTGAACTTGATGAGCATGTCTAACAGATTTGGGTTAAGGTTCGACCCAGTCAGCAAACAGTCATTTAGTGAGGGTTGAACCCTCCTTGTGTGAAGACGCATCAAAAACTACTCTTAGTTTAGTTGTTATCTTGTCTTCTCTCAGAACAGCATGATGTGGCACATAGTATCTCCCAGTCTCAAGTTGCTCTGCTGCTGAAAAGTTGTCTGGGTCATCCTCGCAGATGCCTTGCTGTAGATAATCCTGAATTACATTGTACCTTGGTACAGGGTTGTGTCCGTTCTTAGTTTCTTCTTGAGTCCTTCAAATCGCCTCTTTTCCACCGTGAAGTTATCTGGGAGATCTGGTTTGTCTGATCGCCAGGGCAACACAACTTGGTAATGACCATCCTTCTATGTTAAAGCATGTTTAAAGTTCTGAAGAGCCTCTGTTTCATCTGGGTTCTGGGTTTTTTCACTGACAATGACCAGTGACTCCACGTCTCAGAAGGCTTGTAGTTGTTTTGAGATCTGAGCATCCTCCTGCAGGCTGATGTGCTTAAATGTGGTGTCGGATCCACTAGATGTTGATACTGGTCCTTGCAAGGCCCATCCAAAGCTGCTTTCCATGGCTACTAGTGACTCTGTTATCCTCTGGACCTTGCCTGTCACTACTTTCCAGTAACAGTTTGCTCCTATTAACCAGTCCTTCTAGGATTTAGCAGCCTTTTTTTTTTAGAATGTTGCAGCCCAAAATGCCTGATGTTGCGGGAGCGTTTGTAAAACTTGCGATAAAAGCTGCAATTGTTTGTTGCAATGAAGTTGCGGGAGAAAGAGAAAGTTGCAAAAAAGTAAAAAAATGTTGTATAGTTCTTTAAAAATAAAAGGAAACCTGTTTTGAAGAGAATAAAATTACTCTGGGCTGAGTTTTCCTAGTAACCTTACCAATAGATGCTGCAAATGAAAATGGCTGGTGGATTTAAGACAAAAAATATTAATTTATTGAATTAATCGAATTTGAACATGTCTGTCAGTAGCTTGTTGAGCTTTACATTGTTAGTTCATTTCCTATATTGGCCTGGGACACACATATGGTTTAATAAAGTACTTATTGGACTTTAACTTATCATTGCACTTACAATAATGAGCGTAGCTGTCCTCAATTTAGGTCATCCTGTACGTCTCATCTCCAGTTTTTCCTGCATCCACCGTGTGTGTGTGTGTGTGTGTGTGTGTGTGTGTGTGTGTGTGTGTGTGTGTGTGTGTGTGTGTGTGTGTGTGTGTGTGCGCGCGCGCTCCGGTTATTGGTCAAATTTGCGGAAAAGTTGCGGTGATCGGTCAAAATTGCGGGTCGCAACAAAGTCGCGGTGATCAGTTGAATTTGCATGAATTGGTGCGATCGCGACATTGCGAAATCCTGGAGGGACTGATTAACACTGCCAGTTCTGGATCATTTGTGCCTTCGTGTGGGAAATCAGCAAGTTTCAGACCCCTTTTCTTTAATTCCGTTTGGACGGGTTCACGGAGCACTTTTATCACAGCACTGCACACTGGAGGAGTCTCCATTGCTTCAATGTCAATTCTTTGCTGTGTATTCCACGCATTTTCCAGAGATACCTTTACAATGTTGCGCTGTGCAGTTACAGGACTAGTAGAGCCAAAGATGTGAAAGTTTTACTGGTATTACTGGTAGTCCCAAGGCTTTAACCATACTTTACTGTGTTCAACATGTTAGCATTTTGTTTCACTGCACTAGACACAAAGGATACAATTGCATCAGTGCTGCCATGGTCTGCATCTGTCTTCATTTCACTTTGCTCACAGACTGACTAGTGATGTCTGCGACCACACAAGTCACACAAAACACCTTTAACTTTTGCTATAAATTTTCGGCCTAGGCACACATAACATCTTCACAACCTTTTTAGTTTCTCTTTGCGTGCAGACGCAGACTTTTGTGGACAGTGGTCTGGTTTATGGTTATCACTGTCACAGCATATACAGTTCTGAGGGGCATTACTGGCGGTGTGCAGTGCAGTGGCTGAAGGCACACTCCATTTTTCATCAGGTTTGTTTTCACTGAAATTCTTGGGCTTAGTACTCAATCTGTTATCTGGTGGAATGTCCCTTTGTGTGTTACCTGGACGTGAAAGCTGAAGTGCTCTCTCTCTGCTTTGGACCTCGGATTGCAGGAATTTGATGAGCTCAAGAACCTTCCATTCATCATTGAGGTGTGACTTGCGTGTGGAAGCCAGTGCCATGTCCTCTGGTAAGAGCTGCAGAAGCACTGGGCATAGCAGGCATCCATATGTATCACTGTGTATCCCTAAGGATTCTAGACTGTGAATCTGTATTTCACATTCATCATAAAGGTGTCTCAAAGCTGCGACGTCTGATGACTTCTTTATAGGAGTTAGGCTCAGCAGCTTGGACATGCTGTATGTGCACTGATTACAATGTCTTTTCTTTCAAATCAATTCTAAAGCAATTCCACTGCTGCATCAAAATAGCTATCAGTCATGGTAAATCCCGCCACAGCCCTGGCTGCGGCCCCAGTCAGATATGACTTCAGGTAGGTGAACTTCTCGCTTTTACACAGAACATCGTTGTTGTGAATATTAATTTCATACTGAGACCAGAATTCTTGCCACTGGCTTATTTCTCCGCTGTATTTCTCTATCATCAACTTGGGCAGTTTAACAGTCTGTGCATTAAGAGATCTGACTGAACTTGCACTTGCATTGCTTACCCCCTGATTTTTTGACCCGGCTTATTGTGCGCTGCTTCTTTTCACCCTTTCAAAGCACTCCATCATCGCGTTAGCTACGCTAGCCGCTAGCTTCCAACTTCAGTTCAAAGTCCCACAAACTTGACTTCCCGTATTTCGGCGCCGAAATGGAATGGAATGGCTTTTGGCTTCTTTTACTGAGAACATTTAATGTTCACTATGCTGCAGTTTTACACACAAGAAAGAACAACTTAGGCCTGGCGGACACGGATTGCATCCAAGGGGGTAAGCCTCTCCTCGTTAAGCGTAGCTCCTATGGCGCCATTTTAATGCTACGAAGCCATCACCTGCAGTTAGCATCCCATTCATTGTCATTCATTGTGACGTCACTTTGACAATGATTAACTTTACATCTGAAGCGTTTAAAGACTCTATTTGTCCGTTGTTTATTTCTAAAGAAACACAACAATGTATAAAGGCTCCATTACCTTGTATTTCACGTTATGGCTCTGTAGCATAGTCGACAAATCATAATTTGACTACTCTTAAAATTAATGATAATATCACCTCTAATTCTTTAGAAATTTCAAAATATGTTGGTAAATTTTATAGCAACATATATAAGTCAAATATTCAACTTGGCGATTGGGATAGATTCATGTACACCAACTATATGTGAACAATTTAAATGGCTTGCGAACATCCCAATACTAAAGTGGAAATCTTAGAGGCTGTTAGCTCAATGAAAAAAGGGAAATCTCCGGGTAATGATAGGCTTTCAGTCAAATTTTATTTACATATTTGGGAAATTATTGAAAATCCTCTATTTGATCTATATAAAGAATGCACTTTAAAAAGGAAATGTTCACAAGTATGAAGCAAGGCTTAATATGTCTTCTCCCTAAACCTGAAAAAGATCACTTTGGAGACCTATTACGCTGTTAAATATTGACTATAAAATTGTATACATTTTTGCTAATCGGTTAAAAAGAGGTCTTCATGAGATAATAAATGAAACACAGACAGGTTTTATGTCTAATCGTCACATTAGCTCTATTATAAGACTTGTTCTCGACCTGCTGGACTATTCCGACTATTCCAGTACTGATGCACTGATAGTATTTCTTGATTTTTATAAAGCATTTGATAAGGTAGAACACTATTTTTTAATCAAAGCACTTCCGATTTTTGATTTTGGACCAAATTTTAAATCTGCAGTTAAAATGTCTGTAACGTTATATCCAAATACCACAAAAAGATTTCCTGTACTGAGATCAGTTTGCCAAGGTTGCTCTATTTCGCCATTCTTGTCCCTGCTGGTGGAATTATTGTCATTACATATTCGACATAATCCTATTATTAAAGATTTTGTCTATTTTTGGTAAGGAAATAGAGTAACTCAAATAACTGATGATACAGCTCTCTTTTTGAGTGACAAACATAAGATTAAACATGCTATATCCCTAATTGACCAATTTTCAGCTGCTTTAACACACTGCTGGTTTAACACTTAATAAATCTAAATGTGAAATTTTATGTCTGTATCAGACTGAAGAGGATTTTTTTTTAAATTTACCTGTTAAAAAATGTAGAAATATTTAAGTATTCATATCTGCAAGGACTATATTGAACGTCAGCAACTTAATTTTTCATCTAAATTGAAGAAGACTAAAACCAAACTGAATTTGTGGCTTCAAAGAGACATTTCTATTTTAGGAAGGATTCGTTTGACTAAAGCAGAAGGGATTTCAATATTTGTCTATCCTGCCCTCTCTCTCAATGTCCATGATTCAACGTGTAAAGACATAAATACCATATTTACAAATTTTGTCTGGAAAAACAGACACCATCATTTAAAAAAGCAAACGGGTGAAGGTGGATTTGAACTTCTGGACTTTTTGGACTTGAATTACACCTTCAAGGTGAAATGGTTGAAGGAATGTTTGAGAGCACCAGAGTATTTGTGGTACTTTATTCCCAATAACATTTTTAATAATGTAGGAGGTCTTACATTTTTGTTGAATTGTAACTATAATATTATAAGTTTGCCGTTAAAACTATCTAATTTTTATCAACAAGCTCTTTTGGCATGGAAGCTGTGTCATTCCCATAACTTTTCTCCACACAAGTCTATCTTGTGGAATAACGAATGCATTACTAAGAGGAACAAGTCACTCTATTTGCAGAAATGGATCAATAGAGATATTATCTTCGTAAAGCATCTTTTTGATTGTAATAGCCAATTACTTAACTATGAATCCTTTCTCAGAGAGAAGGCGATAACGATAACGTTCAAAGAATATAACTCAGTTTTCAAATCTATCGCTAATGGCATATTAGAATTAATGAAAAGTTATAAAAAACAAAATGAAGTTCCTTGTATTAATTTTACTCTTTGTGTAAACGGTATGGATATTATGAGCAGAAATTGTACTAATAAGCACATTAGAAAATGCTTTCTAAATTTAAAGAAAATAACACCTTATGGGAAACTTTTCTGGAATTCTCATTTTAATGATTTTAAATGGCATAGGGCGTGGCTTGTTCCTTTTAGATATTGTATTTCTGTAGGAAATTATATTTGAAAATATTGCATAATACATATCCTACAAACTTGTTTATCTCAAAATTCATGCCAGTTAACAATTATTGCAGTTTTTGTAAGACTGAGCAAGAATTGTTAACTCACCTTGTTTATGGTTGTTCATTTTGTATTACATTCTGGAAAAGTTTTGAAAATTATATGGTATCTAAAACAACACATACAATCACACTTGAAGGGAAACATATTATTATATAGTTTGAATGTAAACATTTTCACAGAAAAAAAATATTTGATAGAAAAAAGTTTTCATACCAATAGCAAAAATAATCTCTCTCAAAATACTTTTAAAACTCTTGAATGTATATTTTTTGCTATCAGTTTGAAAAAAAAATTCTCAAAAAAAAGTTTCTCTGAAAACGTTTTTCTTTATCTTTGCTCTCGATTCAATTTTTTGCTCTTCTCACAGGATTTTTCTCTCAATGTGAAAATAATGTCATGGGTGGGGCCACGTTCCAATTGGCCAGTAAGGTGAGCACTGTCTTGTCTTGGGAGTCCATCTCAGTCATTACACCACATGTCATAGATGGAAAACTAGCAGCCAGCCCACTTCTAAATAAATACCTTTTAAATATCTAAACACTTTTTAACAGTCAAACTAAAACACTGGCGGTGAGCTCCAGGTCCTGCAGCCGCAGACGGACCGCCATCAGTGGGTGTAACGCGTGCCAAGTTCTGCATCCCTGCCGAGACTTGCATCCACAAGGGAAAATAATGATTTTTTAAGACAAAGCAGCTACTGTTTAAAAGCTAGGGTATATACATTTCTTTGTCATGTTCATCAATGATCATTATAATTTTAGAACGTTTAGTGACATTAATGTTTATTGTCATTTCCTTGCTACCCGGATGCAATTCTTGGCTGCAGTGAGGGTTAAGAGATGCATTATTCAGCAGAAGTAACTGTTGCTGCCCAAGCGGGTGCAATTTTTGGCAGGGATGCAAAATGTGGGCCCAACATCAGCAAAGCAAGCTCTGGTCATGGCCAGGATGTGCCATTGCTACCGGGTGTGCAGACTGGTTGGTTAGTTTGCTAATGCTAGCCTGGCGGTGAGCTCCAGGGGGGGTTGTGCCACTGCTACCGGGTCTGGAGCTCTCCGTGTCCCGCTGGAGATCAGATCAGATCAGGTCGAGGTTGGCCAGTGTTTTAGTTTGGCTGTTAAAAAGTGTTGAGATAGTTAAAAGGTATTTATTTAGAAGTGGGCTGGGTACTAGTTGTCTATCTATGACGGTGACAATGGTGTAAAGATTGAGATGGACTCCCAAGAGAGACGGTGCTCACCCATCTAGCCACGTGGAACGTGGCCCGTCCATGACACTATATCCACATCGAGACAAAAATCCTGAGATGAGAGCAGAAAATTGAATCGAGAGCAAAGACTTAGGTTTTGAGAGCGAGAAGAAACAATTTTTTTAGATCAATTTTTTCAAACCGATAGGAAAAAAATATATATTTGAGAGTATAAAAAGTTATTTTGAGAGAGTTGTTTTTGCTATTGGCATAAAAACTGTTTTTCTCAACAACAAAAATTCTCATAAAATGTTTTTGCTATCAGTCTGATAACTTTTTTCCCTCTCAGATCTTTTTTTCTTTTTTCTCGCAAGAAACAATTCTAGCTCCATATAAAAATACCAACTTTTGCATAGTCTCCACACGCTGCGGAGCGGAGGAAGTTCTGTCTACTCCACACAGCATTCTGGGATGGGAGAAAAACATGCTCTGGTTCAATGGCATTTCTTTAAACCAATCACAACCATCATGGACGGTGCTAAGCTCTGCACGGAGCCGCTGCATTATAGTCTTGCGAGAAAACACAAATTGGACAGATCTAGTTAGCTGTCTCAATTTGCAATGCAGGGATCTGAGGAGCAGTCAACCACCGGAGGTTAAAATTCCAACAAAAAAGAAAGCGGAAGCAAAAATATATGCATCCCGGAAATTGAATGTCAAGGATATATACACTACTTGCATAACATTGCTTTAAAAGATAGCATTTTCACATCTTAAAACTGATTTACTTTTTAACAGTAATTTGTAACAGTTTTGGAAGGATCAAGCAAATTATGCCATCCTGTCGATAATGGCGTCAGATCAGAAAACGCCACTGTCATGGACAAAGAATGCATGTTGTCATTTAAGACAGCAAACAAATTGTCGTTATGAACAGTGATGTGTTCATTATTATACGTACTGAAGTGTATTTGAACAATGATGCATTATTTGGCTTAGATAAAATTGAACAAACTACATAGTGACTAAAAATCTTTAAACTGAACTAAATATTTTTTATTAGATAAGTAATTTGTGAATTGTACCTCTACTCTCCACTAACCTGCATTGGAATAAATGGGTAGCTGCGTTCACAGATACTCTTTGAAGTGGACTATATGTAAGAGATTCAAGCTCAGCTCTTATGTGTGTTCACACAGGAGCATTAGGAGTCTCTAGCTGTGAGACAGTGATAGGAGATTTTACTGTCTCACAGGAGACTAGTTTAAACTGCACCCAGTGCAACACAACAGACTCATTTGGTCAAAGACAACAAACCTTGTTTTAGAGTAAGATGACCTTATATTGCATCCCATGCCATCTGCAAAGCACAACAGCAGGAGAATGAAAAAGTAAAACTCCAAGTTGTTCCTTAGTTTATTTAATGTACATGTGTTACTTTACTTTAGAGATGTCATTGCTCTATAATTTCATGGAGACTTGAAGATTTATTTTCCATTGTCAAATAATTCCTCTGACTGTAATTAGCCATTTTGAGTCATTTACATTTTTATGAGAACATTAAAAGATTGTACTTTTGCATATTTTAATTGGCTTTTAAAGAAAATGGGTTATTGGGTATTAAACCATTATAAATTAGTAAATTAGATTCTAAGTTTGACTTTTTATAGCTAGACATTGTTGTAATAAAGAGGACATTTCATGCCAGTTCTGATTAAAAATAGCAACTCTTGGATGGAGGTTTGTGTGTAAGAGGTCAGAAAAGTCAGTCTCACTATGGGCTGCATGTTTATACACATCAGTGCACAGTGATTAAAATGTAATTAAACATGTTATGTTTCTTCACATCTGATTTTCATCTCTTTATTGAATACATAAATATGTTTAGATTTAGATAAGCATATACATAGGTTCACTGTGTATGCCCAATAATAAAGGGGGCAGTGCTTGAACCAGCTACTCCCTGCGGATGTGTTTTTATCCTGAGCTTTCAAGATCCAACTTGTTTACAGTCTGTCCTTGACCTTCTTTGAGGTTAAACTTTAGTCAAAACTTCTTAATTCATGTGTTATAATAGCCTCCTATACTGAGTATCTTCTTTTAAGCTGCCCGGCTCTGTTTGAACGTCATAAAACCCACCTACCAGCATCTGTAAAGCTCTCTTATAAACATGTCATTTCAATATTTTAAGTCTGAGAAAATCTATCTTTAGCTGTCAACTTAATATATACTGGAGTAAAAAGCACAATATGTGCCTCGGAACTGTAATGCATTAGAAATATAAAGTTGCAAGAAATGGAAATATGGAAATTACAAAACAGCAAAATTATACTATAAGTAATATAAGAACAGTACTTTACTAATTGTATTTTTAGCCTCATCTGGGTGTCTGACATCAATCCATTTGTTCCTGCTCACATCCTCAGTCCTGTGGTCACATTATCTGTATGTATTGGTTTTTTTTCATTACACATATTTTTTATTTTATGTTATTAGTAAAATATATTGTATTTAGTGAGTTTTGAATTGACATTAGCTCATCTTTTTAATGTTTTCTTAGCTCTTGTCTTAAAGCTGGGTTCAGCAGTTTTGTTTTGGCATCATTGGACAAAAAAATCCATAATAATCTTTCAGCATATTGTAACTCAAGTGGTCTGAGAGAAAACTAGACTTCTGCAGCTCCTCTTGGCTCTGTTTTCAGGTTTCAGAAAATCTAGCCACGAAGAAAGACTTTGGCCAATCACAGGTCACAGAGAGGACGTTCTTATTGGCTGTTCTATAGATGCAGATGCACATCCCTTTCAGATGGTGAAAGCCTGAGTTAATGGCAAAAAAACTCCAGAAAAAGTTGCTATTCCAGCATTGGCAACAACTGCCTACACTGCAAAGCAACCCCCCACAAATAGAAGATGGACAAATACAAAATAGTCTAAAAGAGAGTATGACAGTAAATGCAATAAAACAAATGTCAATATCAGTAAAAAAGGGTTTCAGAGAGGGAGAGAAAATGTAGCTCATAGTTAAGCCTTCTGCTAATGGTAGCCATGAATGACTAGTACTCTACAGGTTACAGTATGAAGGGTGTGCATATGCTCATCTGGTTTGAGGGGTTTAGGACAGAGAGGGGAGAGCTGCTGGAGAATAGCTGTTTTTTCAAATTTTGGAGATGTTTTTGCCTTTTTCAGAAAACTTCCTACTACAGTTTTAATGTGTCATTGGGACACGCTTTGTTTGATATTATTATTATCAGTTTCACCCTTTCCTGTCTGATAAATGTGTTGATGAAAGGTCATCTGTACCAATATCACACTGTAAAAATACTCAAACAAGTAGAAGTCTAGCTTTAAAAATCCTACTCAAGTTAAAGTAGTATCAGCTAAGTTAACTAGTTTGGCAGAAAAATACTGACCCTGTGACTGATATGATAAATTATATTATTACGACATCAGGGTGTAAACACAATTTCATTGCTGTTGCTGGTCCACATGAAGCTAGATTTAAGTACTTGATATACAGTTGGGTAGTTCATTCTGTTGGTTCCCAACCTACCTAGCTTAAGATAAATCTGAGAGGTCATCAGATAATTAATGGGGCTGGAACAAAACAAAAAATGTCCTAGTACATAAATTCAGATAACTTTTTAAGACTTTTCAAATCCTCTGCCTTTTCGTTCAATAAATGTGAGAGTTTTACCTCTTTGGACCTCAAAACAGATGATTACATGAAGCCATATAAGATGTTTCTTATATGTCTCTTTTAGAACTCCTGGACATCTGAAACATGACAAAGAGCCTCAGCTAGACACTACTTTTTGTTGCTTGGAAACCACTGATTTAATATTTAACAATGGGCTGTACTTCATAAGATGATCATATTTGTTTAATGCAGAATTTAAATCTACTAGTAACTAAAGCTGAGTAAAAGTACAATATTTGTTTCTGAATTGTAGTGGAGTTTAAGTGTAAAGTTGCATGGACTCATGGCCTCAGCTCTTCTAATATTCTAATTACAACCCTAAAACTGTCCCAGCTGAGGTTGCTGATGTTATCACAGCTTCACCTGCTTTAAAAAGATCAAACATGGCTTTTCACACAATGCAGCGTTAGCCCATTTTATCCTTGATCCTCAGTGCTGAGCTCTGAGTTGAACATCACCATCTCAGTGTCTTATCTCAGCAGGAGTCTGTTTGCTTATGAATTAATTGCTGAATTTTAGAATAGTTGTCTATAGACTGATTTTTGGATATAACTTTTATCAGACTTACAGTTTTTAGTTTCAGATTTTATTTATTAGCAGTGTTTATTCAAAGCAGACCCATAAAGCCAGATTAGTGTTTCTTGAGTGGAAGACATGGCTGAAAATATGTTAAGTTTACAAGTAAAGGGAGAGACCAGTGACACCAGTGAGACACCGTGTGACGGTCGAGGGAAATACACTGACAGCTGCAGGCTCAGTGAGAAACAAGAACAACCAGGCTTTCCTGTCAAGGAGATTTCTTATTTCTATTCACAAGCTTATTTTCCAGTCATAATTCAGACAGCTAGACTTGTTTAAGTCAGATTTTGCTCACAGATTGCAGTAAAAAATAATTACATACACAAATACAGGAATAGTCTGTCTCCCTGGCACCCCTCCTCCTCCTTGTTTTTCACTCTCTACATTTGCATTATGCCCCATCTTGTGGACAGTTTCATACAGCTACTGGTAAAGAAAAAAACAAAACAAGCCTGCCCCTTTTTCCTTTAGTTCTTACATCTTTTGTTGTATTTTTACACCACTCCCTTGCAGCTGAGAAACAAAAGACTTCATGACAGATGTTGGCAGAGGACAGACACACAATAGATGTGTGATGAGTATTGATTGTACACCAAGCTGGACTATCAAGGAGACAAAGTGGGCAACTGCCCTGCTGATAACTGTTTCAATGTAAAGATGGATTTAAGAAATGTGAACCTATCCTTAAAGGCATGTCCTGCATTTTTACTACTTTCATCTTGTAGATGGTTCCTGCTCAAAATCTAGTCTTTATTATTTATTTTTATCATTTAATATTGTGCATATTCCTGGAATAGATATATGTTTAGTCAATTTGCCAAATCCTAACTGACACATAGCAATGCTTGCAGCCCCCAGAGGGAGGAACCAGGAACTAAAGGGGGGCCCAAAGCTGAATTTTGCCTCTGAGCACCTTTAGAGAAGTCAGGGCTGGACAGCAGCCTTTAGAAGCACAAGCAGGCTAAGGAGCTGTCCAGTGCTGAAAACCCTTACGACTGTCCTCAAATGTAATGTACATTTTATGTGCTTTATATCAACAGCGTCACATGACCTGTAATCAGATCCATGATACAAAAGATAACAAATGCCCAGAGACTGAGTGTGATTGCTTGTGATTGGCTTGTCTCCGGTGTGTCCCTCATGTCCCTGCGTTCAAGTATGATGGTGACGTGTTCCATATTAATGGGTCCGTTTATTATTAGCTTCTTGAAGTATTTCTGGAGTGGCCCGTTTGTGTCTCTGCTCCTGCAGGAGTCATTCTTGGTTTCTCACTGCCACCTTGTGGATTTCGTGTTTTTCGTCCTTTCAGTGTGTCATGATGTTGTCGGTTACATCTTCACCATTCAAAAACCTTCCTGCCTGCACAAAAAGTGGGAAAATAAGATGTTTATGAGACAGGTGTATATTCAATATGTTTCGATAAACAGTGTTAAGATCATGTGCAAACGTCTTTTTTTAATCGACCTCAGTTCATTTTGTTGACATGGCAAAACTCATTTATGGTTGAAGGGGTTTAGGGTTAGAATAATCAGGATTATTAATAAGGAGAATTTAGGATCGTGATTGCGATTTACGGTTGTCCTCATGTTTTTTCCCTCAAAGAACAAAACCAACAACCCTCTCCCCCTCCCCTCTTCGATCCTGATCTTTCCTCACGTAGCCTAATGTGTTGCTCATATCGTCAAACTTAAAGTCCACGTCCGTGACCAGGATTCAAACCAGAGCTATATAGATCCGAAGACAATCAACGCTCTCAAAAAAGTCACACTTTAGGGGCCGAAAACGGCACCCATCAGTGTCAAACCTGCGGACTACCCTTTAGACGAGTCCGCTCCACAAATATGCAGCACCGATGGAGGCAGGCTACTAGTGACTCATTCGTGCGCAATGACAATAAACAGGCAAGGCTTGCTTTAAATGTCTGCTAATCAAACCTACTCCAACAAAAGCAAGGTCACCTTGTGTGGGGCAGCAGAGATCTGAAGCTCAGGTCTGTTGTTTCTTTTCCTTCTCGGAGTGTATCAAAGAGCGAAGCTGTCTCTCCTTCAGGACTAATTTGGTGGTAAATTCACTTTTTTTGGGACTGCACCTGTTCACCTGTACCCACATCATCACGGTAAGTGGCTTTATTCGTTTGTGGAGTCTTACCAGTCCAAACTAAACGAATTCTTTAATTGTCATTGAAGATGCTCTAACAGGTGTTTTAATGTTCCTCACAGCAAAGAGAATAACATTAAGTGACAGAATTGGCCTGTAGCTTGTGAATGAATTGCACGTGTTTATGTTGTACAGGATTATTGTTACAGTGAACAATTCTTAGTTAGTCTTTAATAACCGGTTGGGGGTTTGGAAAGTGTTGCAAGTCGTGGTTTTTCTATGGGGGACTTTGATCTGCATCACGATCAACAACGCAAATAATCACCTACAACTGATATTTGTCATGCAAGTTTGTGGATCCAAAGCCAGGCTTCTGATGACGATATAGGCCAAAATATTAATTGGAGAAAAGTATAATTTTGTCTGTTCTTTGTAGGCTTTATTTGTATATTTTGAACATAACGTTAACTCCAGATATTCAATATTTGCGTATTTTATAGCCTTCGCTATAGAACAATTAATGCAGTGCTATTTATTATAAGGACGACAAACATGAAGCTGTCTAGGCGCTGTAAACTATCATCCATCCTGAGCAGGATCAAGATATGACACTGAAATAACATGCTCCTGTTAGTGGCTACTGGTTCAATTGGGGATTTTTCTTCTGTCAGTGAACAGTTGAAGAAGCTGAGCTTGTCACCTCAGATTCAGCATTTTTCTTTGTGCCGACTAATTGGAACTCAACTTGTAAGACAGGCTGTGTCCTCGTCATCTACAGGTCTGTGTCCCACACTTAAGCATCTCCTTTTAAGCAGCCAACATTTAAAATACAATTTGTTCTTGGGGTTTTTCTCTTTCCCCGCCAGTGAGCCTTTGCATCTTATTTTGGATGGTATAAAGAGAGATTTTGGTCGCATTAAAGAAAAAAAAAAGTGACCAGGCTTTCTGAGGTGAAGACTTTGGCACAGGGTCTCTGGAGTGATGGCGGCGTCTGCACCCTCCTCCTCTGGTGGCGAACCGGATCCCAACTCGACAAATTTACGACCACCAGGCTCAAGTAGGTCCATCACTGATAAAATGCTATTTCATGTGTGCTATTTACTCTGTGGGCAATGCCATTAATCATTTCCATCGAGGGAGAGAGAGGCGGGGGGTAGTATCCGCTGCCATTTGAGAAAGCTTCCTCTGCCCCAAATCACCGCCGCATTTCATTCACCACACCGACCTCCCGGCATCTGCGTGACAGATGAATGCTGCTGTCAAAACCTGATGTCCTCTACTAACAGTAGCAATTAGCATGAGAAACAAGCCCGAGGCTGCACCACAGGAACATCCTATAAGAAAGGCTAAAAAAGATTATTATTTTTTGCAAAAAAATTTAACTAACTATTATTATTATTATTATTATTATTATTATTATTATTATTATTATTATTATTATTATCATTATCATTATCATTATTATTATTATTATCATTATTATTATTATTATTATTAGCAGTAGTAGTAGTAGTAGTAGTAGTAGTAGTGGTAGTGGTAGTATTAGGGATGATGTTTAATGCATTCATTTTTGTGTGCATTTGGCTAAATGTGCTCGGGCTAAATAAAGTGCTTGCATGGAGAAATGAAAATTGCCCTGAAGTGGCTGTTAATTCAGCCATATTAAATTGCCCCTAATGGTACACTTAAGCATTGTAGCTTCTGAGAGAATGGGCAATGTAGAAACCATACAGCCACCCCAGTCCTTGCATTGTCAGGTAGTAGAAAGAAAAACAAAAGCCTGATCCTCCCAAGGAATAGAGGTCTAAAATCATGTTTAAGGTGTATATGCTTCTGACACAAGAATTGTACAGATATTGGTGATTTTGTACCTTTTTTCTTTTAAATAAAATAGCGTGCACTTACATTTTTGCAAAGTGCAAACGAGCTATTTCTTTTTACAAATATTTGATTTAGGTATCGGAATGGCTTTGCATCGTCTTTGCAAGTGTCTGGTAAAACACAGTGATTGTATAAAGTTAAGAAGGCCAATGCAAAAATTGCCTGCAGCTAGCCTTCAAACTGCACCTCTGCAAACGTCTGTAGTCTGGTCTGAATGCTGTTTGTCAGCACATCTGCTCTTGTTTCTTTTCTTCATTTTTTTCTGCTTTTAGTTGTCCTTTTGTTGCCCATCTCATTTCCTCTGGCTTGAAAAAACCATTGTGGGGACTGAGTTAATGTGCGTCCAATGAGCTGAGCAGGGCAATGATTTATCTAATGATCCAAAGTAAGGGGTTAAATTGGGATGTGGGATTGCCCCCTACCCCGCGTCCATCTACCACCCATCCTCCTCCTATTCCTCCCCTCCCTAAATTGCTGCTTTTGAGGATTTGGTCTATGCTTCCCATCCAAGGTGCCCCATCCCTCTCTGGCTGGAAGCCCTTGATAACGCAGTAATTCTCTATCTGTCACTGGCCAGCCGGCTCATGTCTACTGCTGCTCGCATTTAAGCCAGCGCCTATTCACTCAATTCGATCTTTAGTTTGGCGTGGATCCAAACGGCTAATTAATTTGAAGTCCTCGCCTAGGTCATGAACGGTGACATACAATGCAAATAGGCTAATTCAGATACAGGGGCCTGAAGAGTGTTTAAATAATCCCAGTACACCCATGCGGGCTATTTTTGTTTCATCATGCGACATCACTTGACCTCATACGTCTCTCTATTTATTTTCAACATTAAATTGTTCAAGATAAAAAATGTAGCCTACAATTTTTTTTTCAGGCTTCTTTGAGGCCCTCTCATTGGTTTTTGTTTTTGTCATTTTAGGTTATGATGCTTGGTGTGGAGTTGCTCATGGATGTACTAGAAAATTGGGAATGAAGATATGTGGTAAGTAGCTTTATTTTGTTTTAAATAAAGTTATGCAAAAACTATGAATTGTCAAATAGAGATTAAAAAAACAGCTATTCATGGCCTGTATTACTCGGGGCTCAATGGAAACGGATTCCTCGACGAACAGGATTTTGAAATATCATCCAAACAACGATTAACTATTTAAGTTGACCGATATTATCTATAGTATTAACGATCACATCTGATCTAGCTAATTTAACCAAAATGCAAAAATGCGAGGAACATCAACTGCCAAACACATCAATGTATCTCTCAGTCAAAGCTGATGAAACTGAAGAGGGAATTAGGCAGGATGGATTTTCCGATTTCTACTTTGAGAGTCTACTATTCCCGTCTTCTACCACACCGACCAACGGCGGACTGACATCCACCATAATGGTGAATGCCATGCACCAGTGCGCATCACAATCTTCTGGTATTTTTGACCGACACGTTCTGCTGGTTTCATTAAGACCATTTAATTACCCAAAATAAGTAGCCTACATGTGGACTATATTCTCCCCAGCAAGCTTTATTAATACATTCATTACATTATCAAATGTTCATTTGGCCTTTGTTGTTATCGGCTTCTTGTGCTGTTTACTGCTCGCTGTCGGGGAGTTTGCTAACAATTTACAGTCGCTACATAACAGAAAGTTGTTTTTGCTTGGATGGAGTTTGATGCTGATGTCACCGGGTTCAACCTCCCACAGAGCCCTCCGCCCATAAATAAGACCCCTGAACAGGATGGGACACGTTTGTCATGAAAGAAGTGTGCGTGTGTGTGTGTGTGTGTGTGTGTGTGTGTGTGTGTGTGTGTGTGCGTGTGCGTGTGCGTGTGCGAGTGAGCGAGTGAGTGAGTGAGAAAGAGAGCAGTGGCGATCCTCGGAGATAGACAGAAAGGAGATAAAGTCAGAAATGGGAGCGGTGGATTATTAGTGGGCCTGGTAGAGTCAAAAAGCTGCAGCTATCAACATGTATGGGGAGTGTAATCACCCTGCGGATTCCTCTTCTTGTAATCGTTTAGGGTTTTTACAGAAGAACAACAATCTGGAGGAAAGGAACAGAATTGTGAGTTCCTTCAAGGAGCACGCAGCCAAGAACCTGCTCTCCTGCGATAACACCAGAGGTGATGCGCATTTCAGACGCACGGAGACCGATTTCTCCAATCTGTTCGCCAGAGGTAGGTTACTGTATACTGGAGAAGAATGCATATGTATTTATCCTTTGGAATAAAATGTTATACATACATAGCGCATACAACTTTAAGAAATTCAACATTGTGTGGACATTTGAATTCAATCTGGATTATAAGAACTGCATTTGTTTGTGGGTGTTAATTCCTCAATGTTGCTTTTAACCCAACCGTTGGAGGACTTTCACAAAATAAATGAGTGAAAGTAATTATCAACTTGCTTAGAAACCCAGAGGTCACAGGAAGTTCAACAGTAAATAGTGAAAAGGACCCTAAAATCTCCCAGCATGATGTAGGTTTACCAGAAGAGACACAAACATCAATGTAATGGATTTATTTAATTTTGTAGATCTGTTGCCCGCCAAAAATGGAGAAGAGCCAACCATGCAGTTCTTGCTGGAGATTGTGGAAATCCTCACCAACTACGTCAGGAAGACCTTTGACCGATCCACCAAGGTCCTGGACTTCCACCACCCCCACCAGCTGCTGGAGGGCATGGAGGGCTTCAACCTGGAGCTCTCTGACCAACCCGAGTCTCTGGAGCAAATCCTGGTGGACTGCAGGGACACCTTGAAGTATGGAGTGAGAACAGGTAAGAACAAAGATGTCTGAAGGTGTGCAACATGGCCTGCTGCAGTCAAAAACTCTGATTAACTTGTAGTGATTACAGATAAGCCTTTGTCTCTCTTACATTCTCAAATGAATTGTTTTCAGAAGACTCTCCTGCTTTGTTGTCTCTTTATCAATCGCAGGTCACCCCAGGTTCTTTAACCAGCTGTCCACTGGATTAGACATTGTTGGGTTGGCAGGAGAGTGGCTTACCTCAACAGCTAACACTAACATGTGAGTGCTGTGATGCAGTGTCGTTTATCACTTGGTTGTTTAAAAATAATGTGTACTCTATAAATACACTCATGCAGATAATATTTGACATGTAAGCAATACTAAGTGGATGAAGTTTGGAAGTCATTAGGTTATATTCTACCTTTTTAAAGATTTAATTTTTACTTATTGTTTTTAAATGGCCCATGTAAAAGAGAGTCTTTCAGTTATAATTGAAATGACATACAGTAATTACTGTCGCTGGCAGAAGAGTACCCTGTATTCTCTAATAGATTGTCAATCAAGCAGGAAAATAAGAAGTAAAGCACCCCCACCCACACACACACACACACACACATTATTGTCAATGTCGGCCTGTGCGCAAGCTGTGGTCACATAATTCAGTCCTGCAGGCAAACTAAATTGCATATTGATTCACATTCACAGTTTACATGGTGTCTTTGTTTTATTCTTGTGACATAACAATGCCAGGAGGACGAAAGAGCCTCTCCCCCTCAGACCAACTATACACAATGTGGACTGCCATCAGTGAGACTCAGTGATGAGTTTTGCCATTGCAAGGAGAAGCCTATCTTTAGATTTTCATGAGGGGTGTTGAGTCATCTCTGTCGTCATTCTCTTTCTCGATTTTATTGCATTGAATTGTTCTAGTTTACCTTATAAACTGGTGGCTTAGTGTATGATGATTAAGACTTGACCAAACTCTGGGACATCCTGGCGGCCCAGTGGTCCAAGGTGCATACCATACGTCCCAGGTTTGATTCCAGTCATGGTCCATGTTTCCCATTCCCATTATTGTAAACCATTAAATAAAGGTGAAATGCTGATTTATAAAAAATATAAATGTGGCTTCAGGGAACCTTTTTGATTATTGCAGCCTGTTTGTTAACAGGTTGTGAAAAGTCACTATCACTAATTGAAGTGTATAGCCACTTATCATCTGGAAAATACATTTATCACAAAATAATCATTTATTAATGAATTGCTTAAATGTATAACTGCATTATTACCAGATAAAGGTTAAAAAGGTTAAACACCAGAAAAAAGGGATTTGTTCACCTCCTTTTCTTATTAATTGCTTATAATTTCTCTATAAAGTTGTAAAATGAAAATGGCACCATACAGTAATTTATCAGTTTTATCAGTACACAGTGGTGAAGCTTCTGAAGATTATATTAGGATTTTAGTGTAACAGAGGTGGAGCCTAAACCTTTATTATAAAACTCTGTTAAAAAATGATGAACAGTCCTCAAGCATGTAATAGCCTCATTCCTTCTAACATGGTTCAACCACCAGTCTGTCTTCCACAGCCTGCCTCAAAGAAGCATTGTAGTCAGCTTTTGTGTTATTGATATCGCCAAGGATGAATTGAACCAGAGGGTGGAGGTTGGCTACATACTTGTAATTTACCTTTATTAATTACTCCATCAACCCTAATTACCCCTGGCAGATACTGACTGACACTAATACACTGACAATCACTTCCAGGTCTTACATAATCAAAATGATTGAGCATTGTCTGCATGAATTAATGAAGTGAAATTAATGTGCGACATCTGCAGCGTGGCATCTGACTTGTTTATTTTTTCCCTCTTCATATTACTGTGTGTGCATGCTGAATATTACGGTGGCCGACAGAGGCAAATGCCCTGCAACTTAAGAAAACACATGCAAATAGGCAAAACACAAGCAAATTAAGAAAACAACTTCATTAATTTGACAACACATGCGCAACATTCAGCAAACGCGCTGCATATACACACAACACAACCTAATACACAAACGCGCTGCATATACACAACACAACCAAATACACAAACGCGATGCAAATAAAAACCGATGCAAACAGAAAAGCACACAAACCACGAAAACAAATGCAAGTACAAAACGCGCTGCATAAAGAATCCACAACGGAAGTGCTCCAGGCCTGTAGAGGAGCAGCTGAGCGGAACAGCTGATTTTAGATCCCACGGAACGAGAGAGAGAGAGAGCAAGCGAGCTGATGAGCGGTTTGTTTTGAAACGGGACCAAAAGTGAAGATAGCGACGACATAACAAGGTTAGTATTCATTTTAACATTTGGCCCTCCTCTTTTACAGTATTTTAACAGAGCAACAGGTTTACGTAGCTAGCTGCTGTGTTGAGACTGACTTCTACAATAGTTTGCTAGTGACAACATTGTGTGTCTGATCTTTCATCGCTAACGTTGGTCCGCAGTGGTGAGGATAACTAACTGCTTAACTGGGCACCTGAGTGTTTGGATTGCATTAACGTTAGTTTCCTCTTCTCTGAATCGTCTCTACATATGATAGAATAGGTGTTGATCTGCGAGGTAACTTTGCATAAGAGGAAGGTGGAGAGAGGAAAACTGGAAAAAGAAAAAGGGGGGAAAGGAGAGTAGAAAAGGTATGTAAAAATAAATGTAAATTAATCTACGTTTAAGGGGCAAAAAGAGAAGCAGAGAGTAGATAAACAGAGCGAGCACAGCGAGATGAGGATGAGAGAGAAGGGTTGAAGAAAACGGATAAAATGTGAAGATTAAGGACGAAATTAAGGAAGCAGAGAAAGGACCTTAAGACAAAATAGGAAGATGGTTAGGAGAGAGGAAGAGAGCATAAGATCATTATTTTGCTCAAGGCGTAATAAATAGCAGGGAAAGGTGACAAGGAAAGAAAGAGGTGACAGAATTAAACTGAACACAGGGTAAACATCCATATACAGAAGATCAGCAGACACTTTTTACTATAAACAAAATATCCACTCTCTGATATTAACTTGTCGACCTTGCAAGCATTTGTCTTTTTGTTGTTTTTCCCCCCACAGATGTACTGTCCATATTGTGGATCTGCCTTGACAGCTTTCCCTGGGTTTTGTTGTGCGTGTGGCAAAAACATCAGATTTCTAAAAGATGTGGCAAACAACGTCCCTGAGGAGATGCCTACAACCAGTACACATGCTAATGCACAGCCTAGTGCTGGCAAATGGATTTTTAGTTGTATTACAGAAAAATCAGTAGTTAGAAGACTTTTACAGAAAATTTACATTGTGTTCTTTTATTGAAATACCGTACACCTCTGCACTATGTGGCTTGTCTACTTCAATAACTAGCATATTAAATGTGTTCTAAAATGCTCTGCAGGAAATATTAATGATGAAGAAACAGAAATTAGCAAAAGGTATGCTCTTTTTAACATAGTTTCTATTATAATTAAATATATCGCTCACATCTAGTGCCATTTTCCATTTCCTTTACTTTCTGCAGATTTATGTTGGAGTTATGAAGATGACAGGTGATTCCCTTAAACCTGTGAGAGGAAAGTCACTTCCCCTTGATATTCAACCTGAATGGTCATCTAATCAACTGCTGGCTGCTGTAAAGAAGCTGAAAGATTTTAACCAGGATATGGAAGATGGTTTACATGTTTTATTGTACCCTGATGCTCAGGAAGTAAGATACATCCCAGGAACAGACCCCCCTTTTACAGTGCAGAAATACAAGGAGGAAATTGGAAAGGCCTACCAAAGAATAACAATGTACATTTCCACTGTTGAAGACTTTGCAAACAGCTTTATGTTCTTCTTATTTTAACATTGTGAGTTGTTGCCACTGCTGACCCTGACAAACATAATTCAATTCAATTTCATTTATAGTATCAATTCATAACAAGCGTTATCTCAAGACACTTTACAGATAGAGCAGGTCTAGACCACACTCCATAATTTATAAGGACCCAACAGTTCTAGTAGTTTCCTCCAGAGCAAGCAACAGTGTGACAGTGGCGAGGAAAAACTTCCTTTTAGGCAGAAACCTAGGACAGACCCAGACCCAGACCCAGGCTCTTTGTAGGCGGTGTCTGACGACCGGTTGGGGTTAGAATGAAGAGTGGCAATAACAGTCACAAAAAATAGTAGTTTGTAGTAGTTCTTTGTAGTAGTTCATGACATAGCAGGGCACTGTGCAGCATTACAAGGCACAGCAGGACGTAGCAGGGCACAGCAGAGCGTAGCAGGATGAACACGGCATCGCAGGACGTGTAGCGGGACCATGGCGACAGCTGCTACCATGATTTTGGAGCCTCCCTGATCCAAGGAAACATGCTGGGCGAAAAAGAACATAAGGACTCCGGGGAATGACTCCCCAGAGTTAGGTTAGTAACAAGCATTTCGGGAGAAAAATATTAAAAAGCAACATGTTTGACAAGGACAGGAACATCATCCGGTCTACAGAGAAGATATTCAGCTGCAGTCTGCCATCTCCTCAAGACTTATCCAGAACCAGGAGTGCAGAAGATTCAGCTTTAATATTTAATTCTATGTACCAAGAACTACTACATTATTATAGAAGCTGTTAAAATGTTGAAATAAATCAGTCAAATCTAATCATGACCTCTTCATATTTTAAACTATATATGAGCTATTGTGTGTTGCTACTAATTAGTATTCAAAATAGTGTGGTGAACCCTTTTATTTTGCGTCTACTTGTGTTGTCTTGAGCTTGTGCCAAAAACTGTAAATTTTTCCACATGAGCACTTGAACAGTGCTCTGGTGTTGGCCACAGAAGGGACAAAACATGGAAGTCTGAAATATTGACATTGATATGATGAATCAACTAAAAAACAAACATTACGTATAGCATACATATCATCACTAAATAAAGAGAAAGGTTACATCAGAGGAATGAAATGTCTGCTGATCTTATATCTCTCTGTATATTACTGTTTACCCTGTGTTTTGTTTAATTATTTCACCTCTCTTTCCTTGTCACCTTTCCCTGATCTTTATTTCTTCTTGAGCATATCTAATGCTCCTTCCTCTTATGCAAAGTTACCTCGCGGATCAACACATATTCTATCATATGTAGAGACGATTCAGAGAAGAGGAAACTAACGTTAATGCAATCCAAACACTCAGGTGCCCAGTTAAGCAGTTAGTTATCCTCACCACTGCGGACCAACGTTAGCGATGAAAGATCAGACACACAATGTTGTCACTAGCAAACTATTGTAGAAGTCAGTCTCAACACAGCAGCTAGCTACGTAAACCTGTTGCTCTGTTAAAATACTGTAAAAGAGGAGGGCCAAATGTTAAAATGAATACTAACCTTGTTATGTCGTCGCTATCTTCACTTTTGGTCCCGTTTCAAAACAAACCGCTCATCAGCTCGCTTGCTCTCTCTCTCTCTCGTTCCGTGGGATCTAAAATCAGCTGTTCCGCTCAGCTGCTCCCTCTACAGGCCTGGAGCACTTCCGTTGTGGATTCTTTATGCAGCGCGTTTTGTACTTGCATTTGTTTTCGTGGTTTGTGTGCTTTTCTGTTTGCATCGGTTTTTATTTGCATCGCGTTTGTGTATTTGGTTGTGTTGTGTATATGCAGCGCGTTTGTGTATTAGGTTGTGTTGTGTGTATATGCAGCGCGTTTGCTGAATGTTGCGCATGTGTTGTCAAATTAATGAAGTTGTTTTCTTAATTTGCTTGTGTTTTGCCTATTTGCATGTGTTTTCTGAAGTTGCAGGGCATTTGCCCCTGTCGGCCACCGTACCAATATGCTGTGGGGCACAATGCGACATTCTGCGATGTTGCACTGATTTATTTACTTTCTCTGCGTGAATAGGCAGATACTTATGTAATTATAAGATTATTGGTCAGGAGAAGATGGATGAACCTGCCTGTTTTGTAATTCCAAATTGACTATACTCTTCTTTGAGGCAGAGTGGCTTTAATGTACTTTGATTAGACGAGAAAAAATATTTGCTGTATCATTTCACTGCATCAAAAATCACTGAAGTGCTGCACAATTAGAGTATACAAATGCATGCTGTTAAATATCAGTGAATTTCATATTGATCCCATCAGTCTCTCCTGCAGCCTGTAGGTAAAATGGAATTTGACTTGAATCAAACAGCAGAGAGAAAACTGTAGTATTTGTTTACTTAACACACAACAAAACACAAATGTGAAGTTACACTGTATGCTCAATGAGGTTTTCATCACATATTAAAATGTTTTTTTTTTCCCGGTTGGTTTCAGGTTTACTTATGAGATCGCCCCTGTCTTTGTGCTCATGGAGCAGTTGACGCTGAAAAAGATGAGAGAGATTATCGGCTGGTCTGAGGGAGAAGGCGATGGGATATTTTCTCCAGGTGAGGAGACAAACCAGTACCTCAGTAACTCTCAAGCCCTCATGCAAACATGTCAGACTCTTGTTATTATTCCATACTATAACATATACCACTAGATGTTCTGGGATTTTATTTTTTTAGGTATTTAGGTTATGAATTTGAAGTTTTCACTTCTAAAATATCACATCTGGTTTCTGGTTGTGAAAGATATAGAAAGATAATAAAGTACTCATGATGCAGATTGGTGCCTTTCAGAATGATATAATAAATTTGGATTATAATTATTAATGAATTAATGTGCAAGCATCACTTGTTGCAGCCTGTAGAGCCGGGGCTAACTATAACCACCTTATATATTGCTGAGTAGTTTATTCTTTAATGATGCATCATAATTGATGTGTTGATTACATTTTATTCTGCAGTAACTAGTAATTAAATTAAATGTAGTGGAGTAAAAGTACATTTTGTCTCCAAAACAGGTGTAGTGCAAAACACATTCAAATAGAATTACTCAAGAACAAGTAGCTCAAATGTGTATTTAATTACCGTATTTACTCTCTACAGGAGGAGCAATCTCCAACATGTACAGTGTGATGATTGCCAGATACAAGTTCTTTCCTGAAGTCAAAACCAAAGGCATGACAGCTGCACCCAGACTGGTCCTCTTCACCTCAGAGCATGTTAGTCTTAACACTGTATAACTGTACCTTGATCACAAAGTTTGACAATCAATATCTTAAGTGTAAATCCAGCTTGATATGTGACTGATCAAACATCCATTCTTGCAGAGCCACTATTCCATCAAGAAAGCCAGTGCAGCGCTGGGCTTCGGGACAGAGAACCTAATTCTTTTGAACACAGACAAGAGGTTTGCTTTTTATTGAACCCACATGCAGACAGTCTGGTAAAAGATCAAATATCTGGTTGACTTACTATTGCATCTTTTTCTTTTACAGAGGGAGAGTCATTCCTGCTGATTTGGAAGCCAAAGTCATTGAGGCCAAGCAAAAGGTGAATGTCAACAACAATGACATCCCTTCTAACTTATTCCTTTGCTTCTATCAGTGTACATTGAGAAACACTTCTCTGAGCCGTGAAGTTTACTTATAGCAAAGGAAACACTTATGTGTGCCAGAGCAGCGAGGTTATTTCAGTGAGGTTAATGCTTCTGTCTGCTCACATGAGAGGCTGCCCCAGTCTAAAGCACTTCTCCTCAAAGTAATTCTTCAAAGGCCAAGTGATGTGCAGGCTAGAGGAAATGGCAAAGCAGAAGATGCACACAGGAAGAGTGCATTATTAGAGAGTGTGTTTCAGTCCATCTTTCAGATGTCAACAATCACAGGAAGAGAATTAACATAACAACTTAAATTTAGCCCACAATTGTAGCCAATGTTTTTCTCTCTCCAATGCTTCCGGATTGCAGGGATATGTGCCGATGTTTGTGAATGCCACCGCTGGTACAACCGTCTATGGAGCCTTTGATCCTATCAATGAAATTGCAGACATTTGTGAAAAGTACAACATGTGGCTTCATGTGGACGTAAGAGACTATCAATAATCTTCAATACAAAAAAATAACATCAGCTGTACCTATCAGCCACTGTAATAGGCATTAGCATCCTTACTGTTATAAATGTGTTGTTTTCTGTGCAGGGTGCATGGGGTGGAGGTTTGCTGATGTCCAGGAAACACAGACACAAGCTGAATGGAGTAGAGAGGTAAAAGAGTGAAACACAGTTGAACATATAAATGACGATCATTTGCAGTAAAGGAAAACATGTTTTTTTTTTAAAGTATGGATAATTTTACGTATCAAGTTCAGTTTACGCATCAAAGAGAACACTACTCTACTCAACAGTTGAATCATGTCTCTGAAGGGATAACCCGGACATCTTAAGGTAATTCTAAACCTCATGATGTTGTCAGGGTTATTTTGGCATGGGCTTCGAGTAGAGACTTCACCTTTTAAGGGAAAAAACTGCATTAAACTGGGGGCATTGAGTTTGAAAGACATGAGCTTTTACCAGGTAGGAAGGGCCTTTCATAGATGCTAATGAGTTGCATTTTGAGAAATGTAGGCTCTAGTGTTTTGGTGTCTTGACCCATACTTGAGAATGAATGTCAGGATATCTTGGGCTTTGCTGTTTGATTGTGATTTTAAAACTAAATTAATCTATCTGTCTTTTCTCACATCTTTACATTCTTACACAACAAAAGTCCCTAGGGATGGATCACGCTAACCCTAACCCTCATGGAAGTATAATACCAAATTGCTGCAGTGCCTCTTTAAAATCTTAGCCCAAAAAATCTGGTGTACAACCTTAGATTTGTAGTCAGCTTGTGCATGATCACACAAACTCTATCTTTTCAAAATACTCATGTGCACAGTTATTTCAATAAAATTAAAAGAATCAGTTTGTTGTTAGATTACCACTTCTGTTCCTGGACTTACACACACATGCACACACACAAACACACACACACACACACACACACGCACGCATTTTACACACAATCACAATCACAATAACAGAGCTGTGTTTACTGTTTCAATATCTGTGCAGGGCCAACTCAGTCACCTGGAACCCTCATAAAATGATGGGAGTGCCTCTGCAGTGCTCTGCTGTTCTGGTCAGAGAGAGGGTGAGTTTTCTTCACTTGCCTGCTGCTCACAATAACACTCCTGCACTAGCAGGATAAGATAACTGTTTTTGGCCGGTGGTTGGTAACCTTACTGTTTTTTTCATTGTGTCCATTTTAGGGATTATTAACAGGCTGCAACTCCATGTGTGCTGGTTACCTCTTCCAGCCAGATAAACAGTATGATATTACATACGACACAGGTGATAAAGCCATTCAGTGTGGGCGGCATGTCGATATCTTCAAGTTCTGGCTCATGTGGAAGGCAAAGGTATCCATTTTACTAGTTGTTTTCCAAAGTCTCTACTAACCCTGCTGCCATATCTAGAATGTAACAACTCCTTATTCTTTCTTTTTCAATCTACCTAAAAGGGAACAGTAGGATTTGAGCAGCATATCGACAAGTGCCTGGATCTGTCAGCGTACCTTTATGATAAAATAAAAAACAGAGAGGGCTTCGAGATGGTGTTTGATGGAGAGGTGAGATAATTATTTACACAGACAGCAAATATTCACTGTACTGAGAAATCAGATTAATAGAAATCAGAATTTATTGGATACTCAAGATAATTGGCTGCATCAACAAAAAAGAATTGTCTATACTATTATGTCTATTCTCTTAATACTATTAGCTATCTGGGCTTTTCTGTTTTACAGAACACCTTTTCTGTTTTGATAAATGACTACAACAATATATTTCATATCTTAACTTGCTTTTAGAATTGATTGGACCATTTTGCAAGTCGACACGGAAAGCTGAAATTACAGAAGGCTGTTTTTATCGGCACTCATTACAAATGTTGCCATTTTCTCTTATCAGCCGCAGCACACTAATGTGTGCTTCTGGTACACTCCACCGAGCCTTCGCAGCATGCCTGATGGTGACGAGAGGCGGGAGAGGTTGCACAAGGTAATGACTAATCAATGTCCTTTTTAAGCTACATTTCTAGTTCCCCCTGCTTTCTTAAATTAATTAATATAGTGAATACTTAGATTTAGTGATTCACACAGTAAAACCATGGACAAATTGTGCACATGCTTGTATCTGAGTTTGGATGGTAACGCAGAATTGTTTCCACAACAGGTGGCCCCAAAGATCAAGGCAATGATGATGGAGTCTGGGACTACAATGGTGGGTTACCAGCCCCAAGGAAACAAGGTCAACTTCTTCCGCATGGTAATCTCAAACCCCGCTGCTACCAAGTCAGACATTGACTTCCTGATCGAGGAGATTGAGCGACTGGGGCATGACTTGTAAAAGCCACACCTGAACCTCTTTCCCCCCCAAACATTTCCAACTCTGGAGAGCCTTGTCTCATGAAGACGTTGAAATTTTGAGCTTACAGGTCTTTTCTGGCAATGCACAAGAAATAATACGCCCTGTGTGTCTCTGTCTCTTCTGTCTTTAGCAGCGATTACATATATTCTAAACATTTAAACACAAGGTTATCTGAGTAAAAAAGGACATTAGTCAAATCTGTGAGAGAATCACAAAAGCACTGGTATTCTTGCTAAACCATGTGTTTACAGGAAATGGACCTATATATAATAATGTTGAATAAATGAGATTAACACTGGTTACTTATCATGTATGAAATAGCAGGAATATATGAGAACTTGAATGATTCTTTCTATAGCAGCTATATGATATATTGTACTGTTGTACATATGAAGGTCAGAATTGAAAACAGAATTACATTAAAAAACAATTCACAAGTATCAGAGCACAATGTAGGGAACCTTATAGCATTGACATAAAGAGTATTAATGTAATATATAGATATGGTATACTGACTGTTGGTGCTCCATGTCGTCTGTATAATTATCAAGCCAGATACACCACCACATTGTACCCTAGCTGTTATTTCCTTTTGATATTGCATAGGTGGAAATATATAACACAGTCATTGTACTTGATCGCTGTGTTTTCAGAGATTTTTGTGTAGATTGTGTATAGTATTATTACATTGCCTTTGTGCCAAATGTGTCCTAGTTTTACAGTGAAAAACTCCTATATATAAATCAACCATACAGTATAGAATGTAATAGATGAATTACTTTATTTATATCCAGAGATTCAAATTGTGAATAGGTAATCTGCTCTTCTTTTCCATTTGTAATGTATTCTCGTTCCTATTTGGTAACTGCTGTATGATATCACAATGTTTTGAATAACATTGAATTCTTTTAGTGTATTTGTGAACCAAAGAAGGGTTGATTTACATTTATGAACATGCCCTTATTCTCCCTTATGGATGGATTCAGATGTTTATTTAAGAATATTTAACTTACCACCCTTTAGTGCAATCTATGTTGTGTAACTGTACAATGTTATTGTGATTCACTGACTGAATGTTGCCCAGACACTTGGAAGGCATGACTGGCAGTGCGGCTGCTACTGCCGGCGCTTTGTTAATGATGAAAAGCACAATACTTAAAAATGATCACAGACAACTTCTATTCTACAGACATGGTGATTGTCTGCATTATAATGTGTTAAGTGGAGTAAATCTATGATATGCAAACTTTTATTTGTCTTAACATGCTCAGTATAGGCACACATTTATGTTGAGAAAACCAATGTAAAAGAAGCTGGGATTATTTATCATGAAGAATTTTGCTTAAACAATGAAATGCACAGTGTTTGCTATGGTGATAATATTTATTGAAAAGTTGTACATAATTTAATTAGTGGGATAACATATCCCTTTCAATATAGGCACTTTAACTTCATGCCGTCATTTGCAGATTAATATTGTATCCACAGCACTAATAAAGACAAGCTGTAAAAGGACAAATAAATATATGTATGGTGAACAATACGAGAAGACTTCCCTTGTTTGACATTATAGGTGTAAAAATAATTGCAAAACCAATCGTTTCTTCCACATTCTTCTGAACCCCCACACACACACACACACACATAATACATAGAAAAACATTAACCTGATAAGCCTCCTTGCTACAAACTGCATAGCAGACTTGATTCATGTCATCAGTTCCAAATGATGTTTATTAGCAATTCTCATACAATTAGGAGTATGAAAGTGATAAAACAATGCTAGAGAGTTAAGGGACACTCTGTCTATTGTCTATTGTTCTAGCTATTCATCAGTCACTGCCAAAAACATGTTGAGAGTGAGAGAACTCTGTACTGGTATCCAACCTCTGGACAAATATATGCAAATAAATAGTCTCCATATATGGAGAAAAAATCATGATGTGGAAGTATGATTAATCAATCTTGGCCTGATAGTGTCTATATAAAACTCCACAGTCTGAGACAAATTTGCATAAATGTGCGCATTTTACATTTTCTGTCTTTCTTTTTTCTTGTACATCTTTTCAATCCACCTGACTGTCACCAGCTATTGGTCAGATTAATCACCCTGGAGGGACTTTTTATTGGTTGATCATCTCACAACTGAGATTTCATGAGCACCCCTTGCCAATTCCCTCACTCCTCTCATTACTCACTCTTTTAAGATATTTATCATAAAAAGCGTTAGACTGTGCTTTCTCAACATTTTTTTCTAAGGCTCCTATTTCAAGGCTCTGCCTGGCTGGGTTTTATTTCGACACAGCCAGAGAAGGACTGGCTCTCTTCCCATCCTCCACCAGGGCAGACGCTGCTTCTTTGTTTCATGCTTCAGTGCAGCGATCATTCCAGACTCTGTGTCACTGGCTGCTGTGTAGAGTTACAAGAAACAGAGGATTAAAGAGATAACTACTCATATAATGGGCTAATAGAAATATTAACCCCTGGCAACTTCACAAATCTAAAGGAGAGTGATTTTTATTTTATTATTTTGCTGCTCTGCATTGTCAGTGAAGGTTAAACGTGCCAACACGTAATGACATAGCTAATTTGTGAAGCAGGTGTTGGAGAATCTTATAATGATTGAATGCAAATGAAAGCAAGCCTTCAGCTCCAGTAGTTTGTCACAGTCACAGTAGTAACAAATGGCCACTCTATTCAGTAAAATATAGTCTATTCAGTAAAATATAAAATGTATCAGATTTTTTTATTTTTTTATTTGGTATATAATGGTAAATAAAGTTTGAAAATAAGATGTTTGTAGCTGGGTTAGAAAATAAAATTGATAGTATTATTTTAAGGGGGTCATCCCTTTAAACAGCACACAGTATCTTCATCAATTCTAATTACGAGCATAATTAAAATATGATCAAGATGAGATCAAGCCAGTAAAATAATAAGGAGCTGAAGCAGTTTTGTTTTAGCAGTAGCCTCTGTCTCTGGAGGGGTGGCTGGGCTGGCTCTGAACACCAGACTGTGAAACTCTTAATGTCTGTCTCTGCAATAGTCTGTTCACCCTCTATTTCACACCTGGCGCACACACGCACGCACGCACGCACGCACGCACGCACGCACGCACGCACGCACGCACGCACGCACACACACACACACACACACACACACACACACACACACAGCACCATCACATTCATTGAGCTGGTTGCATTGCCTTTTTCTTCTTGTGTGTTAACTATATTTTCATTTAAGGACACATTTTGTGAATATTTTAAGGTTGAAGCAAAGTTTTTCTCACACACACACACACATTAGGTCACTCACCCATCTATCTACCCTCAGCTGTGTTCCTCCTCTCCTTTATATATCCACGAATCTCCTCAGTGGTTTCCAAAGGAGCCAAATATATCTCCCGCCCCTGGGAATCACTGCCACATTAGCTTTCTGATAGATACTGACGTTCCCATTGTGTAAGGCAAGTCTAATGAAATGATGATGATGATATTGACTGTGGGCTGCTTGCCAGCCCTTCCCCCTTCCTCTTCTCCACACATTGTTAATACACACATGCAGCTCTTGCCACAATTTAGCCTGAAAATTGTTTTCTTTTTAAAAATCTTTTCAACCGTATTCACTTAACAATCCCCAGTTCAACATGGGCTGCATTTTTGCTTAAATACTCAAAGTTAAAGGTCAATATTTATGTGTTCTTGTGCTATAAGGTGTTTATTTGCCAACGTAATCAGCTCATTTTGTTCTTAAATTCAAATAGCAAGCATGCTTGACATTAAAAAAAAAAAAACGAATCAATTGTAACACATCAAGTCCTCTGACTTCTAAGGTCATTATAATTGGTTACACTTATCTAAATAGCCTCCTCTTATTGACTGTGTGTCCACAGCATGATTAATCTTGGCAGAAAGTACATTTTAAGCAGGAGATTAATAGTCCAGAGATTGTAGCTTGCCTGGCTTTCTTCATGGTTGGGGAGTGTAAACCTAATGTAGCACTTGTTAAAGTTAAAAGGCTGCTAGTAAATGTCTCTGTTGGACATTTTTCTAAAGGAATAAGCATAAGCCCAGGAACAATTACACTGCAGCTAACCAAGTCTCTGTGTGGTGATTGCTATCATGCATGCTAAATGAACAAAACAACCTCTAAGCACACCACAGTAATCTAGTGTTCTTAAGCTTCTTTCCTGAATAGGAACTATGAGGCAGCAGCACAGGACAGGAAATGTGTCTGATGTTGCTGACATGTATACAACAATATATAACATATATACAACATATATATACAACAACAATAATGATGTGACTTGTACTGGTGTTTTCCTCTGCTGCGCTGTCATCTTAAAGCAGGCTTTTCTAATTTACTTAGCAGTGTATTATGTCAGCACGGAGCATGTATTTATTAGACGACCCATAGAAATGCAGTGCACAAGCATGCAAGAGGACCTAGATATTTTATCAAATTATGGACATTTCAATTTTTGGCCACTTTGTTAATGTCTTCCTGGCATCTTCAGACTTGTGGTATGAATACCTGAACTAAAGTACAGCGCTTTGCAGCTTTAGTTGTAAATTCTGTGGAGAATTGAAGAAGTATAAATCTGAGAGAGCTATCCAGAACGATGATCACAGAGTTTTAAGGCGTCAGCAAGCTCCTTCTGAAATACAGAGTTTATTTATCTGCTTCCTGAAGGAGCAAGTGTCACCATGTGAAATTTATCTCTCACTGGTTGTAGATAATAGAAAACAAGATCTGTTAATAGACCAATGAACAATGTAAGTTTCAAATTTGTATGGTATTGATATTAGAACTGCAACTGATTATTGATTTTATAATTGATTAATCTGCTGATTATTAAAAGCAGCAAATCCTCACATTGAAGAAGCTGGAACCTTGAAAAAGTCTTTTGCTTGTAAACTAACGTAAATTATGAATCGATTATGAGAATACTTGACAATTAATTTTTTGTTGAACAACTAATCGGTTAATCAACTAATTGCTTCAGCGCCATGCCTAAACTTGGATATTGCTATTGATAATAAAGAGAAAAAAATGAATGAATGAATAATAATGAATGTCAGAGTAAGCTAGAAATATACTATATATAATACTATATCCTATACACAATAATAGAAGAGATGCAACAATCTCAAATGATGGAAAGCCTCAAGATGATTTTGAGAATATACAGTTAAACAAATTGATCACAAAATAAGCACCAAGCAATATATGAATGTTAATAATTTCATAAACAGGCAGGCCATTGTGTGCCTTCACAGAAGCTTCATACTTTGCTTGTATGTTCTTGTTTATATGTTCAGAAACTGACTTTGCACCTCAGCTCTTTCCTTAAATGTTAAATGATGATGCTCAAGTAACATGTCAAGTTTACCCTCTAATTGCTGTTGAAACCCCACTTGAAGGTAACCTAGGGCGTATCCAGATTTGTGCCATTGTTGATAATCTATGCTCCACTAGAAACTGAAAAGATTAGAGAACAATATTTTTTTTCTTCCAAGGTGAATCCTGTCTAAATGTGGGGAAAGGGTGAAAATATTCCTCGCACTGAGCTTAATTCAAAATCCTTGTCTTGTGAGCTAAAACATAAATATGTGTTGCATCAGTGTCTCCAGAGATGTAGGTGCAGTTCTGTGGTGGATTTAGAGGCTGTAGTGTTGACGCAATAACCAATCAAACCAACCTGTTCACCAAGATGTTGTTCGTGTTCTGCACATCAAGGCTTTAGACTAATCCCTTTGTTGTATCAAATAGTCTTGCAATTAAAGTAGGCTACTCACTTATTTGTATTTGTCTTGGTGAATATGTCATTTTAAAAAGTCATATCAATTTGGTGATTTTTCAAGATGTTTTGAGATAACATTTTATTTCTAATTTCCAGTGAAATCAATTAAGAATGTTCTTTCTTTTTCTTTGTCATCATTTTAAGCAGGATAGTAAAAGAATTGTTCTGATGTGATTATATGAATCTCAATGTTGGCTCAGATCAAAGTGTCGAGAAGAACATGTTCTTGTCAGAATATATCACACAATGCTTGATCTCCTCTCTTGAATAAGGATGCAATTTAAGCTTAAAGTATCATCCAGCCCAGCCTGCAAAGATACAATGCTGTCTTGCATAGACTGACAGCATAACGGTTGATTGATGAGGAGAATCATAATGCTGTGCAAGTTTATTTCAAATTATTTGATAAGAACTGCTGCACTATTCAACTATGTATACATTAATCTACTCCTTGAGCCCATGTTCTTTATAGTACTGATGATATCCATTATTATCTCTGTTTGATCAAAGACACAATTTTATTCTTTCAAATCTCTCCTGGCTCTCGTTTCTCCTCTGACATGATTATACTATCAAAGCAAAATCACCTAGAATCTGAAAAGCTAAGGTTTTCACTGATAGCGCTCAGCTACAGTGATGCTCATGACTATAAGAACCCCTGCTTAAGTTGACTAAAAAGAGCAATAAAAAAATCATCTTTTGGAATAGAAGATCCTATTCCAAAAGATGATTTTTTTTATTGCTCTTTTTGCCTTAATTAAAAAATTAGGAAAAATCCAACCTTTAAGGACTCACATTTTCTTTGTGAATGGATAATGTATCATAAATAAATAAATGTTCTTCCTTAAAATGCAGGGGGCATGAGTACACCCCCAGATGAGCAGATTTTTATTATTAAAGGCCAGTTATTTCATGGATCCAGGATACTATGCATCCTGATAAAGTTCCCTTGGCCTTTGGAATTAAAATAGCCCCACATCATCACATACACTTCACCATACCTAGAGATTGGCATGGGGTACTTTCCATAAAATCATCTCTCAATGCAAATCAAACCAGCTATTATTCTAACTGAAATAAAACCATGCCAATGGTCTGCCTGTTTCTATGGGAATTTAACATAGGGGTATCTATACTCATGCCCCCTGTATTTTAAGGAAGAACATTTATTTTTTTAGATTTTACGTTTTAAGACAAACACTTTTTTGAGTTTTTTCACACTGACAGCAAAAAATATATATTTGAGAGTTTAAAAAAGTATTTTGAGAGAGATTTTTTTGCTATTGGTATGAAAACGTTTTCTCTCAAATTTATATTTTTCTCTCATAAAATGCTTTTTTTGCTATCAGTGTGATAACCTTTTCTCTCAAACATTTTTTTTCTCTCAGATCATTTATTTTCTCGCATGTAATAAAGAAACAATTCCAGCTCCATATTTAACAGTTAGGTTCTTGTCGTTGTCGATCCCCACCTGTTGAATCTGAGACTGAATCTGAGAAAAACGTGGTTCGAAGTAGCATTTCTGTTTCTCCAGTTAATTCTCCAGTTGAGTTTTGTTTTTGTTTGCCATTCTGCTTTAAATGACTCTATTGAACACAAAATGATAAAATACTGGAGTTGGACCCATATACTATTTAGCAAAATTGGGTCCGGAGCTATACCTTAAGCCACCATCTCTGTTGAGCCGATCATGTGACTCCCCAACCATGATTTTTTTGAATTATGAGTTCTATGCATTGACTTAATTTTTTACAACATAAACACCTTGTCATTTCAGTGGTCAGCATTTAAAAGACCTGAAGACTAGCATATGAACTACCTCCAAGTTTACATACAGTAGGCTACCAATAAGAGAAGATAAGATATACTTTTGCTGTCTCTTAGGGAGATTTATTCTGGACCCGTACTGCAGTTTCACAGAAGATAAAGACATACATAATTTCATGCAACAAAATGCAACATTTACACATTTACAACTTCTGACAATGGCGACCTATTGCACAACCACCTTTGCCAACATTTTTCACTAACTGTTAGCCCTGATAATTGAAATGAACATGGGGAGAAATGTTTATAATGGTTCGGTCTGCTGTATTCTGAATCCTCTACCAAAAGGTAAAAGCTAGAACTAATGAAGAATGTTAATTTGATCAGTTATCACGCCTCCACTCCTAGGTAAAATTACTTTGCATTTCACATGCTGTCATCACTCATCAGACAGCTCCCACACAGGGTTGCGCAATAGGGAATTTTTGTGTTTATCTCCATACGGTTATACACTTGTTGTTCACGTGCTAGTATTGCTTACCTGACTCTGTTTAGTGCACTTTGTCAATTAAAATAAAATTATAAAAAAAACAGGGTTGCGCAACAGCGGAAGTTCTGGGAACCAGGAACTGCAGGAAAAAACATACGAAAACACGTCACTGTGATGTTGTGGCGAAGTGTCACCTGCTAACCAGACGGTCCAGCTAGCCCACCCTGATACACACATTCAGGGAAACATGGGAGGCTCTCAAAGCGTCGACATACCAGGTGGAGGAACTGAAGGCTACCACGTCCTCAGAGTAAGAGCCGTTTTCACGTCCCGGTGAAACGCATCTTTATATATATATATATTTTTTTTACTGCAGGCAACCTCCTGTTAGCTGCAGCAAGCATGTTAGCACACTCGTTTAGGTGTATTATTCTAATTATATACGAGCGTTATACGTGAACTCTCTTTACCCTTTCATGTATTAGCTAATTTCTCAGATTGTTTTGAAACTGCATAATTATTATGACGACGTAGTTATTCAAGCAGTATATGCAGCCGTTATAACATCATGGGTATGTATATCTTTTAGAAAACCCTTGTAGTTATTAAAACAAAAAGAATGAACTTGCCCCTTTTCCGTATCCATAGATGTTATTTTCTCAATTAATTGTTTCTAAAACAGTGAAAAATGCTCAAAATATCTCGCCAAAGTTGAAATATTCAAATAGCTTGATTTGAACAGTCAAAATATAAGGGATAGTCTGCAGAGACTTTTAGTTATCTTAGCAACTTCATTGTGAGACCAACCCTGACCTGGCTTTATTAAGGGTAAGCAGGGGTCTTCAACATCTTCAAGCCAAGGACCCCTTCACTGAAAGAGAGACAGAGCAGGGACCCTATACTATATGTATAAAGTTGCATATTAAACTGGGCCTACAATAAAGTGTAGGTCGGCCTAAAATCTTTATACATTTCTTTTTTGCATGGAATACTAAGTTATTAAAATAGCTTAATAATTGTTTGATTTTATAAATGATCTTATAATGTTAAACATACATGTGGCAGAGTGAATCCTTAAGAGTGCACCTGTGGATAGCGTTAGTGACTACCCTTACCTATAGGCCAGTAAGCAGTGGGGTTTTATATTTGCTAATAATATATTGGATCCATTTAAGACTTTAATTTTTGAAAAAACTTTCAAAAATTAACAATAATTTGGAGGCCCCCCTGCATTGACTTTTAGTACCCCCTGGGGGTCCCGGATCCCCTGTTGAAGATCCCTGCATTAAAGGGGAAATATGCAGTTTCGGAGTCATTGGAATAGTTCTATGAGTTTTTCGAGTTGAATGGTGGTTGTCTCGGCCCCCCCTCGTGCCTGCGAGATGGACAAAACACCCTTGCAACTTTCGGCGGGCGAGTCGCCGGACTCAGCGTCAGGAAGTATTGCGTGATTTCAGTTCTCGCGATGTAACATATTGCATCACGGCACTGCACACAACATAATCCCTCATGGTATGTTAGGCTACATAACATGAGTTCATGTAGCTACAGATCTTAAACAGATCATACATGTAGGATACAAAGAGCACTGTCATGGTTTTGTCAAGTTTCTGTTGTAGTGTTTTTCATATTTTCTGTTTGTTTATCTACTTCCTGTTTTGTTTTGAAATCCACTGTTTGGTTACATCCTTGGTCACTTGGCTTCCTGTCTTTGTCTGCTTTCCCACCCAAATGATTATTACCTCCGCCCCAATTTGATTCACCTGTTTCTTTTCAGCTTCCCCTCATCCCAGCATTTACATACTCACCATTCCCACTTCACCTCTGCCAGACTGTAGTTGTCCGGATGTCACTCTTTCCAGTGTTTTCTTTTGAGTTTGGTTCCCCGGGGCCTGTTGCATGAAACCAGGATAATGGATTAAGCCAGGATATTTAAGTTATCCTGGATGAATTTAGCTTTGACTTGGTTGCACCAAACCAGGTTGAATTAAACCCAGCCAAGTAACCATGGAGATTTATTCTTTGTGGCTAACCTGGTCCAGAGCAGGCCAACAGCCAGGCTAAAATTAATCCTGGAGTCTCGTGTTAACTCAGCTGCCGCTCTGATCCGACATAAACGTGTTTAACAGTTATTCCGTTGTCTTCTGCTTTATTTTTTATCAACACGCATTACTTGTCACTATTGTTATCACGAGTTTGATTTAAACCCTAGCAGTTTGTTTAGATGGTTAGAAATGGTTGCACTGGCACGCAGATGCGGAGTGGCAATCGGGAGAGTCTGGACTTTTCCCGGTGGGACGGTAGTGTGTCGAGGCTGCCTGTGTGCGGTCGCTGCCGGCAGACCTGTGCGTTGCGTCAGCGTCCACTCTCTCTGTAAAACTAGAGATGAGCAGCGCGGCGTCCGTGGTCTGTGCTGCTTCAGGTTTATACAGGACGCTCCGGAGATTAAGTGGGACAATGCAGAGATATTCCCAGATGATATTAATGGCAGACTGGTAAGAGACCAATACATTTATGATTTCATTTTATTGTTGCTTGCCCTTCTCTAATAAAGAATGTTTGTGTTACTTCTTAATATGTAGGCCTAATGTTTATTATAGCTTACATTGGTTTCATAACCTTCTCAATTAGTCTCACATCCTTGGACCAATAACGTGGCCTATATACGTATATAGTGTAGTTTACATTCATCACACCGGGAACACCACAATGCTTCTTAATCTTTTTATTTTGGTGCTGTCACTTGTCAGAAGAATAAAACAAACATGAATATTGTTTTACATATATGCTCACAGCGTGTACTGAAGTCACTTATTTTTCTAGTTTTTTGTCCCTTTCTGATTTTTCTGTATAACATTAATTGTACAAATAATTAGACATAGCGTATAGAGATTTGTGCATATGGTTGTAAAACATGTTCTTGCGTTGTAAGGGTTTGAAATTAAGCCTAGAGTCCTTAGGGTACATTTCCTGAGGAACATTAATTCCCTCTGCTCAATTTTAAGGCAAAGTAAGCTAAATAATAATACATCTTATTTACAATATGCTTTACATGGTAGGCTACTCAAAACCCATTTTAAGGTAAAACCAGCACATTTATCACATAAAAACAGATACACCAATAAAACCAACATATAAAACTAGCTTATTTAAAGCAATTAAAACAGTGTAGCCTACAACTTTGTAAAAATGTGGATTGACTAGTAGGCTAAGTAGCTATTTTTACATCCTTACACATTGTCGGTCCGCTATAGTCTGTTGGGCTTTTTCTCCTTGTTTGATAACAGCCGCATTTCCCTTTTTGCATATTATTATATTCTTCACCTCCTTGTTACTTTCCATTAGAAGCTGCTGCTCATTGGGTGAAACACATGCCGCATGCGTCTTCTCCATTTCTGTATCATCAGTAAATCTGTGATCGATACCGTGGTCTATTTAAGAAAGCCGTGAACGTGCACTTATCCCAGCTATCTACACCTGGCTTAACATAGCTTCACCTGTTCATCTTGGCTCGGCAAACGTGCAACCGATTAAGCCGCGATGAGCGGATCACACTAAGTCAAGCTGCGCTTTTTCACTTATCCTGGATATCTTTATTCTACTTTCGTGCAACAAGCCCCCTGTGTTTTTGGACTTAAGCCTGTTTCCTGTTTCCAATTCTTGCCTCCTCCTTTTGTACTTTTGCCTACCTGAGTGTTATTGGACTTCTGCCTGCCTTTTGACAACAATTACTGCCTGCTCCTGCTGGACTGTCGCCTGCATTGTTCTTTGGACAATAAAAGTACTTACCTTTTATCACCTGTCTGAGTTGTGCATTTGGGTCTTACCGTGATAAGCATTAGTGTGTTGGATCAGTAACCTGCTCTTTATTGGCAGATACTTGGAGTTGAGGTATTGGAATTGGCCTGTGTCGAGTCTGTTTTAAATATTAATCTGAAAAGGACACTTTAGCACATTTGTCCCGGATTTCAGAGGCAAAGACTATGGAGGAATTAAAAGGCCATAACTAAATAAATGAGTAAATAATGTATAAGTATTATATGATTCAATTTATAAATATGTACATTTATTTATACATGTATACTTTTATTTTTAATTTTATTTATACTTGTAAACTTTATTTATTGGTTTGGTTTGTGCTACACTATAATGCTACAATCCAGAAAGTAGAGATTCAGCAGAAATGAGGCCTACAATTGAAAATATTTATATTATGTTCTTTTTAAATGATTATTATTGTATTATTATGTAGTAATATTGGTAATACCAGACGTTACTCAACAGGTAGATCCGACCAGGCAATCTGATTGTTAAATTAGACATTTAGAACATGCTCAAATCAGCACCCCCAGAGCCATTTGAGCACAACACAGGTTCACCACTAATATGACTCCGCCATTTCCATCTCACACAACATGGTTAAATCAAAAACAGGTTTGGAAGCATTTGTATTCATGAACATAAATCAGGAACCACAGTGGAACACACAAAACTCGCCAACATATTTAAATGAAGTGATTCATCGGATTAAACCACTTGTTTCAACGCTCTGGAGTTAACTGGAAAATAGCTGCTACATGTGAAGTTCGCAGACATATAGTAGCTAAATCTGTCGATGGAAAAATGATTTTTTTTCAGCAGATATCCTAGTTACAACACAAAGGAGCTAGCAAAGCAGTTCTGTGTTTATATGTGCGGGATTCCCATGATCTTGACAAAGCTAACAATGCTGCTCAGGATGTAAGCAGTTGCTATGGCAACAAATGACAGCTGTGGCTAACAAAACTCAACAGCCCGACCAATAATCACTTATACATTACAATTCGCCACATCTAAAAATCATCAATAACCATTAACAGTCATACTTCTTAGGACATTAGCAAATGTTGTTACTGATTAAAAGATGTAAATGTGCTGTATTTATATAGCGCTTTTCTAGTCTTAACGACTACTCAAAGCGCTTTTTTACATCATACAGGATACATTCACCATTCACAAACATTCATACACTGTGGCCGAGGCTGCCGTACATGGTGCCACCTGCTCATCAGATAAACACTCACACACATTTACACTCCAATGCGCAGCATCGGGGGCAACTCGGGGTTCAGTGTCTTGCCCAAGGACACTTCGACATGGGACATTTTAGATAAGGGCATAAATCCTCGGGAGCTACGTTAGCGTTATGAATAATGTACGCTTACGCCACAGCGCTGTCATTTACGATATCATTACTAATTAACAAATTAACATTAATAATTTAAACACAATCAACAGACTGACTAAATTACTAAAACACATAAGGTGGTTTGGTCACACCAACTGACAGAAATAATTAAAAATGATCAGTCCGATCAGTTTCTTCACTGCAAGTTTGCTCTAACATCAGACATTGGTCCAACTGAACTAGTTGGATCAGTATACAATACAAAATATAATTTGAAAATCCCAATAACAGTATTTCAAAAATAATAATTCACTCTCATTGAACAAACATTAACTCATTTATTATGTCATATATATGTACACACATCAGGATCCCAATAACTACACAATATAAACACACAAAATACAATATTCTAAATCACAAATTCCAGAATTAACTGTCTCACTCTATTTAATCCCTCCATAAAAGACAGATGTCTAATACTTCACCGAGCACACAAAACACTTTCTTCATAATATTAATCTCTTCAAATGAAAACAATTATACATAATACTTAGAAAGTATCTTGTGACCAATTGAGGGTCCTGAGGTTCCCCAGGTTGGGAACTGAGAAATCGATATTCATTAGACCAGTAAATGTTTTTCTAGTCCTCTACTGCCTCGTTTTGGTGAGCCTGTGCCCAGTGTAGCCTCAGTTTTATGCTGCTGTAGCTATCTGCTCCCAGGTCCCACGTGTTGTCATTCAGAGATGTTCTTATACTAGCACTGTTGAGTTGCTGATTAGATATTGTGCAAGCAGATATGCTGGCCTAACAAAGTGGCCACTGAATGTAAACATCCAGCAGATGATGGCATTCCAGCATTATGATCATTTTTGTTACTCTTTGTGTTCCCTCCATACCTGCCTGATTTATTTTCCTGATGTTTCATTGGCTTTAACTGTTCTGTTCTGACCATCAGCTGTAATTATTCATCCCGTAGCTACATCTCAGAATTTAATAATTTCACATTAGTGTCTGACCATATTCACATCCTATCTTTATGATTTTACAGGTGCAAGAGAATTCCCCCGGTCACTGTGCAGGACTAGAGCCATTCTTTGATTTCCTAATTTCCATTTGTGACACTAGACTGGTATGTTTACTAATATTACATTAATAAAACTTGCTACAGATATTGAACCTGGTTTGGTGTGTTATGACAGATGATTTAAATATTTTGATATCTGATAGAACAAGGACAATGACACCCTAAAAGAGTTGCTGAAGATGAACGTGGAGAGGCCCATCAAGATACTGTTATATAGTAGCAAGACACTGGCAGTGAGGGAGACAACAGTCACACCCAGCAACATGTGGGGTGGCCAAGGCCTTCTGGGAGTCAGCATTCGCTTCTGCAGCTTTGAAGGAGCCAATGAAAATGTTTGGCATGTCTTGGTGAGTGCAGTCTGATGAGGAATTATCCTGAAGGGTTGATAAATACTGTATACTGAGCATTGCAGATTTGGCAAAACATACTTTACATGTTTTATATATAGATTGTATCTGTATTTTTTACAGTAAATGTAATTGCAAATTGTTATTTAAAAGTAATAAGTAACAGAAGTGTATCACATTCAAAGATTAACATAAATAAGCTTTTTCAGAAGTTATTGCCATCACCTAATATGTGTATACATGTTGTTGGAGTTCAGGAAGTGGAACCAAACTCTCCTGCAGCCCTGGCTGGTTTGAGGTCCCACACTGACTACATTATAGGAGCGGACACTGTTATGAATGAGGTACTTGCTTTGCCGATCAGTATTAACGTTGACTTGAAGTTTGCAACAGGTTGACCCGCCTTTGTATCTCTGCTCTATCAGACTGAAGATCTGTTCTCCGTGGTTGAAACCCATGAAGGGAAGGAGTTGAAGCTGTATGTTTACAACACAGATACAGACAACTGCCGGGAGGTGGTCATCACTCCAAACTGTGACTGGGGTGGAGAGGGCAGGTGAGAAAGTCTGCATTTTACTTGTGTTGCCAGAAAGCCATAGCTTGTTTTTTTATCAGTTAGCAATATTTTAGCAAACCCTTTAAGAACGCATTGAACAGTCCTTTTGGACTGGCTCATGTGGCTAAGGCACATACAGTACAATGAAATAATGTTCCACGTAGACATCTAGCCCTCAACCTTTGCTTCATGAATAACGCATACCTCCTTAACATCAACTTTATCAATTTTAACAGGTGTTAAAAAAAAACACATATTGCAGATATTCTTCTGTTTGAGTCCAGAATTTTTCTTCAGGTTGGTCATTTTTTTTTGTTTATTTTCAGTTCTTGATTCAATATTTTTATAATAGTATGATAGTCATTAGAACACAGTTTTTGGCTAGACAGGGTTTTATATTGGAGCATGCGATTAACCAGACAAAATCTGAATTATTTGTTTTTTAAAGGTGCAATATGTAATATTGACAGCTAGTGTTTAAAATAGTTACTGCAGTACAAATTCAAAATACTGGAGAGAGTCGTCTCCGCGCCCCGCCTCATCAAAATTGAAGTTCACGGAGGTTGCCAGGCTGAGACCGCAGTATCCACAACAATGTCACTAGACGCTTGTCTCACATATCCAGATTTTACTCCACAGCACAGCGGAGTAGCTAACATTAGATGCTGGTGTTATTGAAAGCCCGTGCTCACGTGACACTAACGTGTACCTAACTGACAAACACCGTTCCTCGGCTTAGAATTACAGTAAGAACCGCTAAAAATTTCCCAACCTCACAAACCTTTTCCAACCGACTGAAATACACATTTTATTGGCTTAGAATTACGGCAACAATTGCTAAACACACTGCAAACTTACGGTCCTCTCTTCCCAGTTTCCAGCCTCCCTCTCTTGGCTTAAAATAACTCACCATTGTCAGCTACGGCCGCTGAAAGGCTACACGCTGTAAACAGCCGTGGCCCGCTGGCCTGGTCCTCCGGTAACGTTTGCAGGTGTTATACCCCTACTGGTTTCCACACCAACTGGTTTCCCTATGTCGTGTTCACCTAACAGCTGCCGTTGTGGCCTGCCTCTGTCACCAGATTCTTCACAAAATCACAAACATATTCCTGTCGATTTTCAAATTGTTTCCCAGATCTAATGCGGCGAAAATGTTTGTCTAAGTAAGCACCACATCACAGCCACCTACAAAAAATAAAAGATGTAAAAACAATATAGTCATTCAAGTTCGGATCAAGCTGGTTTCGATCTTGTGGCAAAAATGCATAAATAACACTACGTCAGCAACCAGGTGACATTTTATTTTGGCTGAACTAAAACAACTGGTTACCTGGACTTAGTAGAGGAAATACCCAATGGTAGTTTTTACGTTTCTTTCCTCGCCTCTACGATCATATTGACTACTACTACTACTTCAGCACAGCCACCTGTACGCTACAGTAACAATAACTCGGAGTCAATTATTGTCGCAATTCACAATTGCTACCACCTAGCTAAGTCACAGAAAAGTGGTAATACACAACGCAGTTTGAATGCATCGTCCTAATGATTTACAGTCATTGTCTCTCCTTACGTGTAGCCTAGCCGATATGGTATGGGATATAGTAGTCTAATATACCTCTGAAATTGAAAAAAAAAAAAAGCTTGTAATACAGTGTTAACCTACTTGAGTTTGACTCCGAATTAACCAAGTATTGTAATGTCTTTAATCGAATCATTATATTCCAAACTGATGTGAATTTCTGAAATCAAACTCCAACACAGCAAAGTAGCTATTGTTATTATTTAATGACTTTATTCATCTAGTGATATGATTACTCTGGGTTTAACCAAGTACGCCCCTTGTGGACAAAATATAGCATATTACAACATGAGAAACATCACATTTGTAGCCTTGAACATTACAAGCCATTTCCAGAAACACATTCATAACGAATCAGTACAATTGCAAGAAAAGGAAAGTTGATATATATATGCCTTAATCGCCTCAAAGTGATTGCTAAAATCAAAGCAACATTTTTTTTTAACAAGAATAGGCAATTTCCTAACATCTATATATTGTAGGCCCTGCACAACACAGTATGGCACAGGTGGCTGTGATGTGGTGCTTACTTAAACATTTTTGCCGCAGTAGATATGGGAAACAATTTGAAAATCGGCAGGAATATGTTTGTGATTGTGTGACGAATCTGGTGACAGAGGCAGGCCACAACGGCAGCTGTGAACACGACATAGGGAAACCAGTTGGTGTGGAAACCAGTAGGGGTATAACGCCGGTCTGGCTGCCAAACTGGGCAGTCCATAACAACACACAGGCCAAAAAAAACAACAGAAATTCCGTCACTGAACGAAAATAAAAAAAGTAGAAAACACTGGCATTACCACTGTTGTGAAATGATAGATCTTTCAACTTAGCATGTTTCCTTAATATCTGATGATGCATTGGGGTAATTTTTTAATTTATTACAGTAAATATATTACATATTGGACCTTTAAAGTCACGTCTTGTCATTTGGTTCCCCCAGAGAGGAAGTTTTTCATTTTATGTAATCTTTAAAGCTATAGTGTGCAACAATTTTATCATAATGAACATCGTTACATTCAAGCCATTACCAAATAAGTTGATACAAAGCAAATTAAGCCTAACCGCTCCACAAAACTCTTTTTCTCTGCCTCTGTATTTCTCAGTATTGCTATGTTTAAAAAATGGTGTTGCCAGAAGCTTAGAAGCTTGAGTGATGAATTTTACGTTATTGCTGAGAAAGAACAACAGCGTTCAGCTATAGAGACAAAGAGGACATCAAAAAATATAATTACCTCTTCTGAAGAGTCCATCATGCTTTTTTTAATCCTCCATGTGCGTCTTGATTTGACAGGTTAATAGCTATTAGCTACTGTGTGGAGGAGGGGTGGGGGTGGCATAAAGTGAATGCGTCAATAGTATTGGTGTGATTATTTAGAATTGCTTTAAGGCTAGTGTGATGTGTTTAGACATTTCCCTCATGGTATTTTGGTCTCTTTAGTCTAGGATGTGGGATTGGCTATGGCTACCTGCACAGGATACCTATACTGCCATTTGGAGAGGGCAAGAACATCCGTTTCCCTGCACAGACTCCCAGTGAACCAACTAAAGAGGACTTCACAGAGGTAGCTCGGCATCTTAAACAAAGAAATAATTGCTTCCAGATTTACTGAGCGATAACATAATTTTGGTTACCAGGTCCATCTCTCTGCTGTTATTCCAACGGTTCCAGTTGCTGTGTCTTCTTCTGCTTCGACTGGATTAGAGCAGTCTTTCGCCGGCTTGTCAGTCAGCTCTAACCTGACCGCTGTCGTTAGCAATCTACAGAAAGGTACACTATAATCTCAGACACATCAAAACATCCTCTTTGAACCGATGTTTAGGTTGACCAAGCTATTGCAGACAATGTAAACCATGTAAACAGACAATACAAGTTTTGTTAAAAATGGTTTCAGGCGCTTCTACCGTCCCACTGTCCAGTCACAGCCCCTCTTTACAAAGCGCTCCCTTGTCTGTCAATCCTGCTGCCACACTACCAGGTTAGTAGAAATTTTAGGTTATAGCCAAAGCTAGCTACTCTTAAGCCAAACTTTCACATTAGCCTGCTAACCTAGAATTGTCTATTATTTATGATATTTGTTGCACAGGTTTAATGCCCTTCCCTGGAGGTCTTCCAACCTTTCCTTATTTACCAAATCTAAATATCACCTTGCCAGACATGGACCACGTATTGCCACCTGGAGTTGGTGGATTACAACATGCAGGTACTGTTTTGTTCTTCTGTGATGTGCTTGGGTGAGTTGTAAATTATCTTTAAAGAATATGTCTGGTGTTTAGTCTATTTTGTTATTGTCCATAAATCCCATGAAAACACCAAAACCTGGATGAACTGATTGTACTAACAAGTAGTGCATGTGTGGAAGAAAGCATGATATAAATCATTCTTCTTTGCCATAGACCTCCATTGTTGTCCAACAACTACCAAAAACATCAGTGAGCTACACTGTTACACAGTGTGACATTTTCCCTCATAGAGAAATACATGGGTACTATTGTTTTTAATTTAATCCCCTATAAACCATTCTGCAGCTGTGCTCAGTAAACTAAAGTCTATCAAATGTTTTAGTATGGTTTGCTAAAAGTACAATGTTCTTACCCCGTTTTAAAGATTCATATCTTATACTGCACTGTAACTTATATTCTCATATTTGATCTGTTTTTAATTTATTAATCGTTTTTAACTGCTTTCTTTTATGTAAAAGCACTTTGAATTGCGCTGTTGCTGAAATGTGCTATACAAATAAAGCTGCCTTGCCTAGGAACAAATGGTCTTACAGCCACATGTCACAGTCAGGGGTTGGTTTTGATCTTTCTATGGGATTTGTTGGATAACAGTTATAGAAATACATATCTGTAGCTCTAAAAAGCTTTTTCTACTGAGACAATATATTGTCAGATTCAATTCAACAATGAGTTAATTTAACCTTTTACATCAGATATACGGTATGGCCTCTCCAGGAAATGTAGCACAGGAATGATGGCGATTCATTTTTGAAATAATACTAGTTAGCCACCACATCTAAACAGAGAACAATCAAAGCTATCACTAAAAATGTTGAAAATTTTAAAATGGGGTATTATATTGTAATAACTTCAAAGTCTATGCAGTACAACAATTTCTGTTGTGTTCCACAGGTCTTCCATCACTCACCCAGCCAGGTGTGGTCCCTGGTCTAACTCTGCCACCGTCTGACTTTGTTCTTCCCCAAATCAATGCTAATGCAGCTCCTGCTGTAACACAGCATACAACGTATCCCTTCTCCACTGTCCAAATGAACAGTTTGACAACAACCCCCATCCCATCATCAGTGGCGTCAGAATCAATAAATATCACAGTGACTGCAGACACATCTTAGCAGAGAGTACTGTTTAAGGTTGTCAGTATACTCTCAACAAAATATAGTCTATTAGCTGCACCACTCAATTGATAAATTGCTCCTGCACAGTTAGGATTGTTGTACAAGCGTCAGTATTTTGAGGATATTGAAACCTTGTGCTGGCATTCTCACATGAAGCGTGAATGTGTCCAGAAGCAGCAGTCCTGCATCTTAAAGCAGCGTGTTGATGGCAGGAGAAGGAAAATGACAAGAACCATTCAAACCTCTCAGAACCCAAATATAGGAGGGGGGCTTTTTTTGTTCAAGCTTGGCTCAACAACAAAAATATATAAATATAATAAAATGTGGAAAACTGGTTACTTATACTGTTAGTGTGCACGCCAGTATCTTTCAGTGATTAAACTACCATGGCGCCCTTGAAGGGTCACAATAGGAATTCATTTTCCTGAACTACTTTTCCCCTTTTTTTTGCAGCCCTTCTGATTTACAGGAACTAGTGTGTGTTGGTCTGGTCCAGTTCTAACACAGAAATATGCAATTCTACAAAAAGATATAATTCCCAATTTCTCCTTTTAAAAAGGTCAAGCTCCAACAGTATACAGCCTGGCTGTGGTGTAACGGCCAAGGCTGTTATCCCAAATCACAGTCAAAATCAGTCTCTCAATCAGTCTTGTCAGCAAGCGTTGGGAACTAGGTCAACTAGCTCTGCTAGTTATCTATTCAGCTGCAATGATAAGAGACGTGTACCTGAGCCACACAGAACCAGCAGTGGTCTACTACATTCATAATACAGCAGAGACTCTCAAAACTCTAACCGTGACCTTTCAGTGGCTCTGTAAACTACTGAAGGTCTTCAGGTGGATATACTATCAATGATTTTCCTTTAGAAAAGCAGTTTGTGCCGTTTGCTTGCTACAGTCATTAAAATATAAAATTTTTGATTTTGTACAAAAAATAATTTGTAAAGTGATCATTAACTTGATTAAACAGATTCTATCTCAGCCTGTGGTCCCCACTTTGTATACTATACCCTGTAACTGCAGTACCAAACAAAGCCACAGAGTGTCAGCTTAATTTCAGAAAAGGGAGACAAATGCTGGCAGATTAATTACGTGAGTATGAATGTTAACTTGGACTGATTTTACAGTACCATTCACTGGAAGAGAAAAAGATATCCTGGCATTTATTATTCACTCTTAGAACTGTACAATTTGTACCCAAAGTGGAACATACAGCCCTTAAACAAGTAAGAGCAACAAAGCAGCAAAATAAAACACTCCAGGAAATTTGTTTTGCATGGGAAATTTTAACTTTGTACACATTACTGCTGCAGTTCAAAATTTGAAAATGTACCTGTACAGCATATACAGTTTCCAATTAATGTTAATATTCCTGCATAGGATTTTATACACATTTTTCCACATTTGGTTACTTTGTGCATTTAACATAAGTATTCGGCCCCAACCTACATGTCACTAGAGGCCACTTGTATGCTACACATTACATTCTCATGGCTAAGTAACTCAAATTAAAGCCTAATATTTGTATAAAACAAAACATTTTGACAAATTAATAGACTAATCTTTGTAGTTCTACACAAATATGACAGTTCTCTTCTCACACTAAATTAACTTCTAGCAGCTGAATCATTTGCACCCGGCAGCACCATGTTATTCGATCTAAATGGCGGGCTGCCAAGTCTCCCTTTGGCCCTTTAAGGCTTTATCCATCTTTAACATCTGAACAGAGCATCCACATTTTCTTCAAGGTACTTTGTTAGTTTCAGTGCTTTTAACAGACCCTCAAAAGATCCTTTTATCCATGTCCTTTTAAAACATCACCTCACTGTCCCTCCATTGATCAAGACCTCGTAAACAAGTAGAAGCCTGGCACAGGACAGAAGAGGTCAGGTGAGCTCTCCTCACTAGTGTCCTGCTCCCGCTATTGCTGGCTATTCCTCCTCCCACAAGCCAGAGCTTAGAAGCTGAAAAGCTCTGCAGGTGTGGGAGCCACTTGGCAGTTTGCCTTTTTGTCACAGTATAATGTCACAGCATGACTGTCAGTATGAGAGGATACTGGAGGAGGCAGGTCCTGAGCCAGCAGCATTCATCTGCAGATTTCCAGAGGAGCTGGACCTCCGCATGTGAGGGAGCAGGTACGGGTCACTTCCCATCTGGTGAACGTCGATCCGGTCCTCCTTCCTGTATGCCAGGCACCGCCTTATAAAGGCCTGGAAGGGGGAGGAATAGTGTAAAGAGATTTGCAGGTCAATCAGGTTTTAAAATATTTTTTCTTTGATAATAAAGAGATTTTTAAACGGCTGTATCCCTTTTGTAAGCAAATTCACATACCTTTGCTTCATTACTGGAAACAGGCTTGACAGGAAACTGAATGTCTGTAGCTTTCAGTATGGTGTTCTCCTGCAGGATGTCCTGTTGTGACTGATTGTGGCCAAAAGGCTGAAAAAGTAGGAGAAGTGCTTAACCATGCAAGAAATTACACAAACATTAAAAGGGTAGAATCTGAATTGCCCTCCTTACCTTCCTTCCATACAGACACTGAAAAAAGATAACGCCCACAGACCACACATCCACCTTATTGGAGATCTTTGGAGGTTCTTTGCCAACCACAAAACATTCAGGAGGTAAGTACCTGACCAAAAAAAAAAAAGTTGTTTAGTGACAGTAACACATTTACTCTCTTCATACAGTGATTAAGTACAATTGAGGTACTTGTCCTTTACTTGCGCTTTTCTATTCATGCCACTTTGTACATATTACTCCACTACAATCTATTACTAACAAATTTCACTAGTTACGTTTTATATGTCAAGATTTAAAAACAAAACATAAGTTAAAGAAATAAGATATGAGATTAAACTACCCCACAGTACATACAAAAGTTAAACTTGGCCCCACTGCAACCAACTACAGCATTAAAGTACTGCTTACAGGTTAATGTAACATTGAAAGGGATCACTTTGCTTCAGGAGTACCTTTATTTTGATACTTGTTAATTTGCACTTTTACTTATAATGGAGTATAGTGTGGTATTGCTACACTAAAGGTATACTGTATGTGTTGATGTACTATATACAAAAATTACATTTCTTCTCACCAATAAGTCCCTGCACCCTGTGATGTTAAGTCCATCCCATCGACGCCATAGTTGTCATCATCCATAATTTTTGATAGACCAAAGTCAGTGATTTTGATTTCCCCACAGGCTGTGCCGTCCACCAACAAAATATTGCCTTAAAATCAGAGTAAATGAAGTCAGCACTAAAAAAGAAATGGCATACCATAAAATTGGATGACTGCTTTAGCCAACTAGATAACCGACAGTCAACTGGCAAAATCCCACTACTATACTTAGAGAACGGTGTGTTAGTTTGTGGTAATGAGAACTGTCGACATTACACTTTCCCTGGCTTACTGCTGAAAATCAAAAAGGTTAGTCCTGTCAAATGTTTATACCAAAAACATTTAATTTTACTGATAAATACTTGGCAGTTTACTTTTTGTTCATGTTTGCATCATGACTTGGCCCAAATCATCCCTGTTGGAAAGTTGTGCCACAAAACAGAAAACTTCCAGAGTAGTCAGGCAAGATTTCTGAAGTATATTGCAGATTTGGCATTTGTCCTTAGCCAACATTAGCACAGCGTTGGAGTTTTGTGATTCTTGCAGTTAGAGCACAAGTTCCTTCAGGGCTTTATTGCCATTTAAACCTAAACCATCATTTGTTTCCCATAAACCTACCTTCTCCCAATAGCACAGCCTATACAGTGACAGCACACACCAGTGTAGATCCGTGTTTTGACGTCCAATCCAAGACAAATTAACTGATGCTACATTTTTTTCAACATATGATTGTGTTTTTATTAGTAAATGCCTCATAGCTCACAACTTGATTATGCACATAAAGCCTAAAATCAGGGTTACACTGCCTACCTGAGCAGTGAGTGCAATGGTGGCCGTGTTTTCAGGGTGGAGCATACGTAGCCCACATGCGGTTAGAGACTTAAATAAACTAAGACTTAAATATTCTATTATTGAGTCATTATCAAAAGGTAAACTCAGGGCCCATTCACATTCAATCTGGCAAATTTCTTTTAACAGGGTTGTGCACGGTGGTGGCATTAAAAATGTCCTGCTTGTGGAACGTCCTGTTGCATTATTTAACCCCCAATGTACTACAAGTAAACGTTATATTTTACAATTATTGTATTCCGATATTTCCAACCACACTTGAAGGCACCTTCATTTCACGCAAAACGAGAAAGGAGGAACCAGTCAGCTGTTTAACTAACTCCTGAGCAGTTAAGTGCTTGTGTTTCATTTTTTACCCGTAGTGTTTTAAAACTTTCTTGTGGCAGTGATTTTTCCTGTACAAAACTCTCTCACCCCTTCAAAAACAGACAGCCAAGACTGATTGCTGGTTACATGATTGACTATCACAGGGTGATGTTTGGTTACATTTCTCCAAAAGTTGAATCTGTCTAAACCTTTTGTTGCATTTTTCCAGCTCCCCTTGCGGCCCCCACCACCACCGACTAACCCCATTCTAAATGAATGGAAGGACCTGCGTTTTTGTCAGAACGTCCGAGGACTGCTGCAGTCTATATGAACGCAACCTTAATGTAGAATGATTGGTCTGACAGCAGCACCGTTGACACCACACTTGAGCTGCAGCAGCTCTGCGAAGGAGGCGCTGTGGTTTAGGCATTACCCTTTTATGTATGTGTCCACTATATGGATATAGCATTTAGTCTCTGTGACGTATACATTTTTTTCCCCAAAAGGGTAGTTTTCAGTTGTCAGACACAGCACTGGTTCTCTCATGTCAACTATCTGAATTTCCGGCTAAGACCTGGAGGCCAATCAGCAGAGAAAGAGCACTGGTGCTGCCCGAGGCTACAGGTGAATACTCATGCTTTCCTATAACTCTTTCCAGCTGCACATTTAATTTGTTACGATTTATTTTCCTCTGTTTGACCCCTTTAAAATGTACAAATCATTAAAATATTGTTGATTCACCATTTTTCAGACTGTCATTGGAGATTACAGGTAAGCTTTTCTATTAAAGCTGCCATCTATGTATGTACAAAATGTAAATATTGTATTTCTGACAAATAGTTTTTATGACCTTAATATACAATTATAACAGCTTCTACACTAGTGCCATCACTGAATTGAACTCCACAAAACAATGTCACCCCCCCCACCCTCATCACAACACTACGCCACAGAACTAAAATCAGATTAATATTTTCCATACTGTAAGGATATGTGCCATGATGCTATATATTGTGCAATAATACATTTATAAGCTGTAAATAGCATTTTGCAAAATGTACAAAATGCCACTTTTTTTCTTAGATGCACAGCTGATTTCTTTATAATGTGCAATTCTATTATTACTGCACCATGATGACTGCACGAGTGTCGTGTGTGCTTTTTGCAATATGTGCCATACACCTTTTGTCACATCCCTTAATTCAGTTTATTCTGCTTGGAAATCAGCCCTTTACACAGGATACTTTTAAAGGGGTGGGGTGAGGGTCAAGGGGGATCAGGAGAAGTTAGGTGTGAAAGCAATGAAGAGGGCTGGGGTACAGGCGAAATCTCAGAACTGGATTAATGTACAGTAACTCATATTTTGTTGAATTGACGGGATGAGAGTCATCAGTTGTCTAATTAGGTGTGCTTACCTGGCTTAAGGTCGTAATGGATGATGGGGGGTTTGATTTCATTCAGGTATCTTAGTGCGTTCACAATCTGCATGACTATAGATCGTGCTTCCTTCTCAGACATTAGCTTATGCTGTTTCAAGTAGAAATCCAAGTCGTTGCCTTCGCAGTACTCCATGACAGTGCAAAACCTGGTGAATGGTAAAAAAAAAAAAAAAAAAAAAAAATACTTTATAAGATTTACGGCCCACATCTAACAGAAACTGAAAAGTGCTGGGAAGGAAAAGTGCTCTAACGTGTCTGTGTCCAGTGAGAAGTAATCGTAAAGTTTCACGATTCGGGGGTGGTCCAGCTCCTTGTGTATTCTGTACTCTCGACATGCATGTCTGTGGAGAGAAAGGTAAGTGTGCTTCTATTAGCAACCAAAGCATGACAGTACAAAGTACTGCACCTGCACTGACAGCCTGGCATTTAGGCTTATGGAGGAATAAAAATACAGTGAAAGTAAAGGATATCAGAACAGTTTGTCTAAGTATGTCACAACATTTGAAGCACTAATTACAGTATACTGCAGGTGAGGTTACATATTTTCACATGGGCCATCATACTTGTGATAGTTCTCCTTTTTTTCATCTCTCCAGTTCTTGTTAAGTTGGTGGATTTTCACAGCAGCATACCGTTGCTCAATCAAGTCAAAAGCCTGCAGAACATATGCACAAAAAGTTGACTTATACTTGAAAAGCAACACCTGCTAAGAATATTATTTCATTTTGACACCTGTGACATTAACATTTAATGACTTACCTTGTAAACTTCACTAAAGCCCCCTCTTCCTAGAAGGTGTAGTAGCAGATAGCGTTCATTCAACGTTGGGTGATCTTTGAATCTTTGGATGGAAAAAAAAACACAACACAGAAGACAATCAACATAACATATAGACCTACAGTATGTGTCACTGACAAATTCTTCCACATTAGCTTTGCTGTGCCAATATATGACCAATGTGGAAAAAGACGAGAAAGCTTCATGCAGTGAACAGTTACTTAATATCATCACTAGGGTTGGGTACCAAAACCCAGTGCTAATTTGGCATTGTGCCAAAACGACCAGTATCTACTGGACCAAATAGCAACGCAGATTTAGGGGCCTCATTTTGGTGCCACTTAAATGTGTGTGCTGCTCTCTAAACGTTAGAGGCAACAGAAGCATTGCTTCATGGGACGCTTGTTAACATTACACTTGGCAGCAGGTAACATTATCGTTAGCTAGTAGCTGGCTTAAATACGGCTTATATACTGTTATAATGCTAACAGCTAAACGTGTAAAGTGTGACTGTATTTCACAGTAGGGGATTTCAACATCTAGTGGTCGTTTACATTTGTAATAAATAATTTATTTTTACCATCTTTTTTTTATGTCGGTGACAGTCATTTTGAGCTCTTCCTTTTTTCTTTTCAAAGTATCGTATTAGCACCGGTTTAAAAAACAAAACAACTATATCCAACCCTAATCACCACTATGGATGAGGATACTGGCCTTTTGTGAACATCATGCCCCAATGTCAATACAGTAACTGTCAAAGAAATTGATTCAGACTCACTGTGAGCTGTCTTCATTATTTATTCTCTTCAGCTCTCGAATGTGAAGGTTGCGCACTCTCTCCAGACGCTCAAGCTCTGCCTGGATCTCAGCTTCTTCCTATAAATGATTCATGCACACAAACACAAATGCACAGAAGGGACTTCAGAACTGACTACAAGAAGAGGAGCTCATCAAAACCCACTTGCACACAGCTGACTAGTTCTGTATTAAATATTAACAGATGACTTAGTACAGAGTCTGTCATGGGCTGCCTGTGCCTAGTCATTGGGAAAACAACGAACTATAGGATGATTCAAACAAAGGAACAGTGGTTCAACTCAGGAAGAAAAAGCATCAGGCTGAATATGTTCTTTATGTTCATATTGAACACAAAGATTTGGTATGTTTTATAAGATAATGAATCCAATTAGGTTTTTTAACTTCTGAACTATGTAAAAAGCATCCTTGTTATACACTGGCCCCTGGATAAATTGAGTAACTTGTGAAATTAATAATTATAATATTACATAAGTTAATGTGTCTGTACTGCACAGAAAGACAAATTCCCCACCAGAAAAACTAAAACAAATGTTTGTTGTTGCTACAGGTTCAGCATTGGCAAACCTTCTTGAGATGTCCAAGACGCAGTTTAAAGATCTCTTCTTGTTCATGGTACTCTGCTAATGTCAGCCTTTCCAGGATGAGAGAGATAAGAAAAAAACATTTCCTTTCGTTAACAGCATCTACATGTGTACTTTAAATACTACCTTCAGTTTTACTTTCTGTGCATACAGTACTGTATACACTTGCTTTACAACAGCAGACTATAGAAAATAAGCTAAAACTACACTCAAAATCAACTCAAGGACTGAACTTACAGTTGAGGTAGGTTGGGTTTTAGAAAGGGATCACTTTCTGCTCCATTCACTGCCTTGGTTTTGCGTTGCTTTGGCTCCAAGTTTGTAGTTGGGGTTTGGGAGCTGCTGGACGATGGAGGTTTCCTCTTGGCTAAAAGTTTTCTCTGCCTCTCAATGTCCTCTCTCTGTTGGTTTATCCACTCTTGCTGTCTGCAAATGGAAAGCAGGTTTTTTTTTGTTAGACAAGATTGGTTGCCAAGTCCATACCCATGCTCCCATACAACGTTTGCAGTTTACATCCATGTCTGTCCAGACTTACAAAATATATTAGGCTGTGTAGGCAATTTAATAAAAAAAGTATTAAGAGTTTTTTACTGCAGACCATGGATGCTTCACAGAAGATCTATACAATCACCAGTTCTAAGGTGGGCACCCAAAATTAATGTCACCAATTCAGTATCTGAACAAATGTCTACCCTTCAGTGTAAGAGTGTGGCTTTGAATAATGGCCAAAAAAAGGTTTTTTCAGTGCATTATCTTGTTACAGTGAAGTTGACCTTTTGGATATAAAATACCAGTACTTCATTTTATATTTTATCCTAGTTGGGACAACACTGAAAATTTTGGGAGGTCACATTGACCTTGACCTTTGACTAGGGCAAGGTAATATATCGATGTATCAATATTACGATATGAGACTAGATATCGTCTTAGATTTTTGATATATAGTAATATGGTAAGTGTTGTCTTTACCTGGTTTTACGGGCTGCGTTACAGTTAAGTGATGTAATTTTCTGAACTTACCAGACTGTTCTAGCTGTTCTATTATTTACCTTTACCCTCTAAGTCATTAAATCATTTCTAGAGAATATTTATCAAAAATCTCATTGTGTCTCACATTTTGTGAAAGCAATAGTCAACGATACAATATTGTTGCAATATCGACATCAAGGTATTTGGTCAAGAATATAGTGAGATTTGATTTTCTCTATATATCGCCCAGCCCTACCTTTGACCACCAAAATCGATTCAGTTCATCCTTCAGTCCAAGTTGACATTTGAGCCAAATTTGAAGACGTTTACCACCTGTTGCCGGCCAACATGACTTTGAATAAACATACACGCCAACTTCCTCAAGCCAAGTGGCATGTTATCTGTACACATTTTGAGCTACCTGCGTGTATGTCTACGCTGTATACAGCTATCCGTACACACCACTTACAGTCTTATTGTAAGAAGAAGGTGATGATTGAGTTTAGGAAACCTGACATGCGGTTGGGTTTAGGAAACGAAGAACTGGGTTGGGTTTAGGGGGGGGGGGGAAGAAGAAAAAATGGTTGAGTTTAGACATGTGATACGCAGGACACGATCCCCGGTCTCCTGAGTGAAAGTCCTGTGTTTTACCTATCTAACACTCCGACCAACCTCACCACGTGAATTTTCGCTCTTTCATACTAATCACTACGCCGTAAATTCACACACTATAGCAAAGTAATGCAAGTCAATAGAGGCCAAACAATGCCGATAAACACGCTCAAACCAGAGTATGCGGCTAGATAACACGGCAATAACGGCATACAAATTGGTGCATCATACATACGCCATTTCATGAGATCAGTTTGTGCCGGCACAGAGGTATAAAAGTGTGCTTCACTGTAACAAGAATGTTTCTGAAAAAGTGTGTTTCTCTAAGGATAACTAAAAATATACTAATAAACAAATGTGTGAAAACAACTACAAAATAACATGATCAATAAGACACAATCTCACTAAAAGCTTCTTACTTTACAAGGTTTTGGAAGGCATAGCCATCAGTCCACTGTTCTGTGAATGATGCTCCATGTCTCACTGTAGTGAAATGGCCTAAACGAAGTCTATCCTGCATGCTTTTCTCCCGACAGGCCTGCTTCTCCTGGGTGCTCTGAAGAACAATACAAAATATAGGTTTGCATGGGGTGCTGCAGACATACAGTATATGCTGAGTAGGGATGTCACGCTACCAGAAATTTAGAATTTGATACCAATACAGCTAAAATTTTGCATTTCATGAGTTCACCTAGAACTCGCAAACAGCAAGTATGTTAAGTCTGTTTCTCTCTGACATTGTTTTTTCACATAGAACTGGGCTGATTAAAGTTAACTGATGTTATGTTGAGGTCCGTTGGCTGGAAAAAGCGCTAATGTCAGCTAGCGTTAACATTAGGCTCTATGTGAAAAAACAACAGCAGAGAGAAACAGACTTGTGGTTTGAAGTTAACAGGTAAACTTGTGAAAGCTGTTACAGATGTACTGTAAAGCCAGAGGATACTGCAGTCAAGCGTCAGAGTGTGCACACAAATGAGGAGTTATTCTGTGCTGATTGAAGTTCTTTGGCATTTAGCGGCAGACTAGAACACTAGAACATGCGTATATGCTGCCCCCCTCCGGTCCAGAAGAATAGCATCCCCAGTACATCAGACACCTATGGCTCTATAGGAAAATGAATACCAGCACATTTTCAGAATTTTGGCATTGACTTGGTACCAAGTATTGGTTTTTGTAACATCCCTAACTATAGCGTTTATAAAAAGGGTTAAGAAAAAAAAATTATTTACCTTTTCTATGAGCAACTTCTTGCTCATTGTGATGCATTTATTCAAGCGTTCCTTGTACTTTTCAAGTAATTTTTGTTGTTCATCTATTTGTCTCCTGAGATCACAGTTTGCCTATGAAGCAGACAAAAAAAAAGGTATATAAAAAAAAATATATATATATTAATTAAATATTCTCCACCAATATTTAAAATCTTACAAATACTGCTTATAACGTTGATAGACAAATTAAGGTCTGTTTATTCTATTACCAAACATTAGTTGGCAAACATTGTCCAACTTGTATTAAAAGTAACACTTGAGACTTACTGCAATTAAACAGTAAGATCTTCTCCTTACCCTTAGCAAATCGTCTATTCTTCCCTCCTTCTTCTCAAGGTCTAGATTCTTAGTGCTTTCAAGGGCAGCTAACTTCAACACTGTGAGGTCAGTCTAGAATAAATACAACAAAATAAGTTGTTTAAAACTTCCAGAAAAGTCAGACACATTACAACGATAAAGAGCTGGTTGTGCCCTCACCTGAACAAATTTGACTGCTAGTTGCTTTGGATTAGTCATGTGGTCCCCAAAAGACAGACCTGTAGGAGAGGAGCTATTTTGTCTAACCTGCAACAGAAGGAGCATTTATTTGATGACAGAGCAACACCAAACGGAGCAGTAAGAGATTTTGAGTACAAGTTTTCATGTAACTTACAGCAATACCCTGAGCGGAGTGGGAATGTGAGTTCTGGGGTGAACGAATCACTGGTGGGAGACCTCTCACAGGACTGGACCCATTTCCTCCCTGGAACTAAAAGGTTAAGAGAGGAAAGGTGACATCACTGCCAAACATTTGATATAAGCAGAGCCAATAGTGGCTCTTTTTCTATCACAGTACTGTTATTTTGGAGACAGGAAATGGATTATGCCTCAGTGGTTGAAAGACTAATGTAGCACTCATTCACTCAACACTTGCTTTCAATGTTTGAAACCTCTGACAAAAACCCCCCTGAAAACTTACATCAAAATAATCACTTATTTTGGGTCCTCGCACAATTGATTTTCCTGTGAAGGGAAAATAATTTTATTTATTAAAAGTAGGTCAGAAATTGTGTTAAAAAAAAAGTGGAAATGTAACCAGTTTAACACCTTGGCTGCTCTCTGATTGGATCTCAGGTTTCCTTTTTCTGCCTCTGGCTGCTTCTGACTGTTTCTTCTCTGGGGTCTGAAAGATACATTTTGTTGAACAATGTTTTTTTTAAACACTTACTACACAAAAGGGCTGTTTTGACCTTTAGACTTGCTGCTGCTGTAACAACATCACAACAATGTGGTTGTCTGAAGCTACCTGTAGGAACAGTCTAAAAAAAAATGTTTTTCTCATCAAGTTGACAAACAGAATCAAATGACTGCAATACAAAGTACTACTGAAAATTACCATGACAGATTTTAGCCATAGCAATAACAGATTTTACTATGACTCATGCAACTGGTCTTTATAACCACAGTTGTAGAAGATAAACAGCTCTTATCAGAATAACCTTTATTTTTAACATTTCGTATACCTACCGAATAAGCAGGAGAACTACCTCTTTTCACATCTGACCCCTATTAAGTGAGAAAGACAAGATTTTTAGACAAACAAAATAGAGCAGCAACTGGGTATAACCAGCAGATTCTTTTAGTAGAAACAAGGCAGTAGAAAACTTACAATCACACTCTAGGTCTACAAGTATATTTATAGGGTGATATAATGAACAGCAAATAAATCACAATCCTGGATTACTTATCACATGGCCTTCTATTCCACACACTTTATGTCCACTAAAGCCAACCAAGGCATTAATCAACAGGTACTGGTCTGATTGGAATTGTCTCACTCGTTAGGAACAATGTCACAAGGGAGTGCTGAGCAACCACAGTTTCCAGTTATGTATAAATAGCAGTGTCTAAAGGTTAAGATGAAAAATCTTATTTTGCTGCTAAAATGTGTTATTGTAGCCTTAAAAACGGCATTAAGACAGACAGTAGCACTACTGAAAACCAAACTTATGGAGCAAGCAGACTTCGTATATACAACTCAGTCACACTAGGACTCAGGTATTTAACGATACATACAACTCTCAACATGCTGGTCTACTGTCCAGCTTAAAAAAAAAAAAAAAAATAATCTGATCTGGTAAATCATTGTCACTTAAAAATTGTTCAGTTCTTATGCAAGAATAACATATTTACTTATATAATCAACTAACTTGTTTATAATAATGATTTGTCAATAGTTTGTGCCAATAGGTTAGTGTACCTCTGACTCCTTGTCGCTTGAGGATCCAAGGCTTCCAAAACTGTGATTTGAACATTCATTATTGGTCAAACCCTGAAAAAAAAGAGAAAAGATTTTTAGTTGAGATGTGGACACTTAAAACTGCAGTTTGACCAATTACTATGTACAAACACTGACACAGCTAAATATTCACTCACTTTGGTTCCTCCGCTTGTACTGCCAGTGCTGCCCCCTGTGCTGCCGCTGACCCCGCCCATAAAGCGTGCCTCCAGCAGCTCCTGTCTTCGGGGGTCTAGGCTGTGCAGCTCCTCCATGGTGCCTGGGAAGATTAGCAGCAATTCACAGTATGTCTCAGTTACTCAATGATAAGCTTAATTGAAGCCTTTAAATGCACCCACTCAAGAGCAGATGGCACAGAGTTGTAATATAGGGGATTTTACATTTACAATTTCAAACTCTCACAAGTAAATATTACTTTATAGTCCAAAAATATAGGCCAAGACGAAGACAGGTTGCACTGTGTAGTTAAGCAACATTTTCTTATGTTTACTCCGGTTATCACAACCAGAGGCCTGTACTACAAATCAAGATCAACATGCCCTGGATTTATTTCAGTTACCCAGCTTCACCTAACAACTGCAGTCCTGCATAAGCTGTGTCACGAAGGTGGTTAACAACTATGTAGTGACTATGTTCAATACTTAGCCACTAATGCTAATTTGGATTATTGTTTCTAACATGTACTCACAATAACAATGTCTAGTTCCTTCCAATAGTTTGCATTTAAGGCGTTTACTTTCGGTAGCCTTACAGCGTCCACTTAACTCAAATAAAGTCCAAAAACCATAACATAATCGGAGCAGTTTAAAAACTGGTTGCTTCTCTTCTCCAATTAACAACACCTGTTTGCATCAATACAGGAACTTAAATTACACAAGGCCAGCCGTGGCCTTGACAAAACAATGCAATACATTGCCCCCTGTGGCTTGGAGGAAACCCATCTGTATGGCTCCTACAAACAAGTTCAATTAACACAGGGTTTCCTAATCCAGCGACAGGCACATTCACATAAAAGACACGGTGTTTACAAAGCATGACCAATCACAAACATCTACCAGAGCCACATACTTTGTATAAGAATAGCAAACTATAATTCTACATAAATATGAAGAACACAGACACGGTTTTACAGGAAAAATGCAATACAGTTGCCGCTTTCTAAAACAGGAAGGAAAGCTGGCAAAAAAAAACAGCAGATGCTGTAAATGCATAAATCAACACACTTATCAATATCACTTCCCATCAGTCAGGTACAGGAGCTGACCATAATTACACTTGTTCTTTCCATAACGGTCATTGCCTATTATTTCAGTTTCAACCCTGGCAGTGGTAAGTGATTGTGTCAACAGGGTTGTCTTTTATGCGCGCACCTCTCTCGCTCTGCGCACCGAGCTCCAGTGGATCTTCTAGGAGCGGTGACGCGGTCATCAAATCAATGGTATTGATTGGTCGGTAGGTGGTGCTTTTACACCGGCTGATCTCTAATCTTTAACATAACCTTCTCCCGAGTGATCCATCATCGTGATACACAAAACGCTAGGTTGAACCTGAAATTACCTCATTAACGTCAAATCTTGCTTCGTAGTACATGCCTCAGATCTAGGCACAGCTTAATACTAAAAAAATAAAGTCACCATAGCAATCAATAACTCAAAATGCACAGTAAACATCCAGAAGAAACAGGCATCTCTATGCCACAAATACTACTATCCTGAAAATCCAAGAGCAATGTTTCAACTGCTAGGTACTGATGAATACTCTGCTCCTTATGCGAGCTCCCTGGGCTTTAGTGTTGCTGCTGACTCAGAGGGGTCTGCCCACTAAACCTGTGATTTAATGGAGACAACCATTGTACATCTACGTAGAAATGGAGAACATAACACACTGAGAAATATTTCCTAATAACTACAAAATCCAAGCAGCTGGGAGTAGGGCATCCTTGTGGTCAGACAAAGATTAATTAAATAATGAATGTACACAAATAGATAAAAATGCTTTTACCATCTGTTTAAAGCCACACACCAATCAACTATGACAGCAGCAAACTAGAGAATTTAATACTAATATATAGTACAAGCCAAAGGTTTGGACAGACCTTCTCATTCAAAGCCTGCACCACCCACCCACCCACCCTTCAATTAATAGCACACTTTGTACCTTTATACACTTTAACAGACAAGTATTACTCATGTAGTGAATACATGATTGGTATGATCAGTGTTTTCAGTTGTATCATTCACTGCCATAGTCACAAAAAGCAATTGTTCTAGACATTTAATCGACCAATACAAACGATACTCTTTCAGAATCAGAAATACTTTATTGCTCCCCGAAGGGAAACTGTGTTGCAGTTGCACAAATAGTAGAAATATCAGAGTAGAAATATAAGGAGTGTGGATACGTACGGTATTTACAGTTAAAGGAATGTTATTATACAGTATTTAGAAGTCTTGCTTTAAAACCCTTCCTACTGCTACTTTTCATAACAATCTTGGTCTAGCTGAGAGGCTCCATAACTATATCTCACTTTCCCCCCAGTTTTACATAGTAACAACATATCAGATGTGTGGTGTTCAAGGATGTCCCTTTGTTTCAAAACATAAATGCCTCAGTGCATAACTATTATCTACATTCAAGCCCCTGCAAGAACATGTGGTTGAACCCTTTTAACTCTTGCTATGGATGCCATTTAACCCTGTGCTGCTCAGCAGAGTGACCACCTGTTTAACGGCCAACACTTGGAAAGTTTTAAATGTCTCTGGCATAAACTGGGTTGAATTACTTCCACCTAGGTTAATTCACTGATAATTAAAAAAATAATAATAAAAAAGACAACATTCACCCAATTTTCTATAACCCCATATCCATCCTTTGATTAATGGAAATAATGCATGTAAGACTGATGATACTAATACAATGAGAAGTTTCCTCAATGTCCAAAGCTAAGTAAAATTCTTCCATCTTTTCAGTATTCAGTGGAAACTACAAAGGGTGCAAGAATGCGTAATTGACATAAGTCACAACTGCATTGGGTCAACAAAAATGACCAAATAAGCAGAATTTAGCGTTATCGGATTGTGTGTGTGGATTAGCATGCTGCACTGCCCAAAAGCAGCACGAATCCCACGGGTGTCCCTCGTTTTTGTAGGGGCATCTATCGTTAGATGATGGTCTTTACTCTAAGTAAGTAGGCTAATACTAAAAGGCCAAACAAGGCTAACTTACGTACAATCCAGTAGCATCTCTAGCAAAGGGCTATTTTAAAGACAATGACTACACTTAATGTTAGATACCGACCGTCACGTTTAAAACCGATCTAAGACCTTTCTGCACCGTTAAGATGATTAACTTAAATCAGTACACATGCACAGATATTGTGACCACTGTTGGTAGGGAAACACCAGTCTACACACAAACACAATGCTATGTCCACCTAACTTATCCGGTGGTATTAGGTTAACCATCTTAAAAAACGTTTGATTTATCTTCTTGCATTTACTGATCCAGTTTACATCCATCTGTAACTTGACTAGTGTTTAACGTTACTACAGCAGCATGCTTAAAGAAGGATGTGCCGACTTACGTTACAGCAGTAGCTAAGCTTTCTGTTCTCGCAAAGGTTTATCGACATTGTGCACGTTGTCTTAGGGTTAAACGTTACTTCACTGGCATGACCAAGACTGTCCTGTCTCCAGTGCTAACGTTTCTAGCTAGCCAAACAGGCTCAATTGACTTTGGAGCCGACTCGTTAGTGTAACGTTAGCTAGGAAGCTGGTTTCGCCACCAAGATTTGCGTGGTCGTTTTAATACTATTTCCTTTCGTTCTACATAATAATGACTTAAACCGCCAGGTAGAAAAGACATGTACGTCTTAATACGTTTAACAAACCTTCCTGTGCCTTCACCACTGCCGTGGTATATTGCTGAAAACACGGTCCGTGTTGGGGACGTGGAGAGCTGGGACCAAAGATGGCGTCCCCTCCAAACTTCCAATACTTTGGACACTCATCAATCTACTTTTTGTATGTTCGTACTGCAGCGCACATAGTAAATCTTACACACAGGCTGTGAAATTAACCGACTGACATACAACTGCTGTTTTTACATGGTCACGGCGACTACCACTAAGTGAAAGTGTCTAATTATTATCTGTTTTTAGGGTACAAACCTCCTACACCTCAGCAGTGCGTCCTGGCTCGAGGGCCACCTCTCGTCTTCAAGTGGTTGTTGCCTATGAAACGTCATGCATCGTGGGCCATAGATATCTATGTCGTGTGCAAAATTCTTATCGCGAGGGTGATACAATTTTCTCAACGTCAATAAAAACATGAAGAGAACAGTCCAGACACAAAGACTACCTTTAAATGATACAATGGACACACATACCGGTTACCACATTATTTGTACACGTTGTAGACTGGTGGAAAGAATTACTGTAAATTAAAATGTTTAAAGCTTAAATAATTGGAAATATCAGGCGTTTAACTTTAAATTAAATAACTGCTGGACGATATCAAAAGGTCGCGGATGCCCATTTCAGCCAAAATAAGAATACAATTCTGAGATAAGGGAAATATGTCATAATTTTTTACCTAATTTACAATTTAGGACTTTACAAGTTTGAACTATTAAGTCAAAAGTTGGACATATCTCAAAGTGTTGATTTAGAAAGTCAAATGCTGATTTGTCAGAATTCTGACATGTCATGATTATTGTATATCATGCAAAAACTAGTGGTCCTCTTTGTAATATATAGCTTAATTGAAAGATAATAAGGAAACGTTAATTTTATTCCAATCACAATCAAGGTTTTGCATGTTTAAAGTCTAATACATGTTCACTGTATTAATACAGTGATCTGCAGGAAATAAAACCAGTTAACGCCACAGCATTGTTTGACAACGTTTTGTTAGTTTATTCAATAATTTGTTGTTGTACACACACTCCTTTGGTTCAGGATTAAAATAATGAGCAGCAAAATATAAAAAGGCATACACTATAGCCCCAAATTATATATTGGGGTGTTGTGATGTTGAAAGTGGATATGATTTCCTGTACTTGCTCTGCATCCAAACCCGGTGCATTACAATTTTCTTCCCTCTGTTCACTTGGAGTCGTCTGTCCTCCAGATTCTGTATTTCTTCCAGTCCAGCATTGGAAAATAAATGATGTACCTCATCTGTTAAAAAAAAAAAAAAAATGAATTACTGAGGGCACAAGTCTCCACTTCCCCAGAAAAATTTGACAGACACCAAAAAAAGAAATAAACTCTCTTGTTTTGTTTGGATTTTTTTCATACAATTGTATCCATTTAGTTAACTGTTCAGATATACTGTATTATTTGTAGATTTTATTTCCCACATAAAAGTCTAAAAGCTATTTTTTAAAGCCCTTTGCTCACTGCCAAAAGTAAAATACAGATGGGAAATATTATTGAAGATCTCATTATTCAGAAATACCTTTAGTGAAAAAGTACACGCATGTTCCATCTCCACGTGTGTAGAAATTCTCTGATAAGCACCGCCCTGAAATTGTCACAAAAACTCCAACATAAACAACAAATAAGGTAAAGTAGATACAATGGCTATATTCAGGTGTGCAAGGCTCACCCTTCTTAAACCTGAGTTGTGAGAAGTCATATCTCCCATAATCACGGAAGAGGATTATCCCTCCATGTTTCAGGTGAGGAGATAGTCGGTTCACAGTTCCTTGAATTCTGTCAATTAAATGTCAATTAATGGAACAATAATGGTGTATGAATGCTAATGGAAAAATAAAGGTTATATGGGAATTAATTAATTAATTAACAAACTACTAAACAAGTAACATATTAGAAGCTGAGATTTCTCTGTATGTGGACAGTACTAAGGTGCCAATGTAGGTGCATTTGGTAATAATACAGCCTAAAAAATAAAACAAGCTACCATCCCTTGAATGTCAAGCAAACCACTGTAAGGTGTTGTACTCAGTGACATAATACAGTTAGATTTATGTGTTTTTTTTTGTAATGACATTTGTAATGACCAAGCCTGGGACAAGTGAAGGTGAGTCAGGGGTGTTACATGGGTTGTGGAGGGGTCCACAGAGGGGTCTGGCAGGTCTGTCATTTAACCTTCACCTACCGCTCCGGATGAATGGAAGAGAGCACAAAGACTGCAAGAATAACATCCAGGCTCTGAGAAGGGAAGGGAAAGGAGGCCATCTCGTCACAAATGTCATGGACAAAGGCATGACACACAGAGTCATCGTAGTCTGGATGGTCCTATATGAGGAAAATAAAGTAGGCTAGATCCAAAACTGTTTTATAGTCACACAAAGTACATTTCCAAATGGTAGCTTAGACACAGATTTTGGCAACTGTAGGCAACTATTTTTAAGATATATCGATAAAACCGATACAGTTTTTACACACATTAACACAGGCCTGAAATACACACACATGCTCAGCACTTACACATGCACTAATGGAGTGATGTCAGAAGAAGGCTGCCTATGGACAGGTGCCCTGACCAGTTGGGGGTTCGGTGCCTTGCTCAAGGGCAACTTGGCATATTCCAGGAGGTTAACTGGCAACTATCTGGCTACCAGTCCATACTGGGACTTGACCCTGTGACCCTCTGGGTCCCAATCCCAACCCACTGAGCTACTGCCACCTCCATAATATTTAATACGTTTTCCAAACTGCAAGTATTGAAACAACTAATTTCCCTTTTCTCCTTTGCCATAACTTCTCTATAATGTTCAATGTGTTTTAAATATTGCAAGGGCACTGAAACTTTGACCTTTGCACTCCTTCTGTTAAGTGGCTGCCTATAAGAAAAGTACTGTACTGTATCATTTTGCATAAGTTTAAGTCAGATTAAGATATAAATGTACAGTATCACAATGGCTGCTGCTATAAACAATCCAATAATATGACTTACTTATCTCTAGATAATGACTTGGTATTTAATTTATTATTTATGAATTCAATATTTTAAGAAAGGGGCACCCTGGAAGCTCACCTGGTACAGCGTGTGCCCCATGTACCAAGGCTCTGTCCTTACCACTGAGGCCCAGGGTTTGATTCCGACTTGAGGCCCTTTTTTGTCTTTCCCCTCTCTCAACCCCTTTCCAGTCTGTCCTATCAATTAAAAGCCAAACTGCCCCTAATATTTTAAGTAAAAGTTTTAAGTAAGTTTCTCATTATTTTCATAAAGTTTCCCATGTTGAGATACTAAATTGTTATTTTGAGAAAGTTTTTTATTAATCTAAGACACTAAGTCATTGTTTTAAGGAAGTTTCTTATTATATTGACTTACAAGATTTTTTTTTTTCATCACAAGGCCAATCTCTCGTTTATTTTTTTCCCCGGGGGAAATGGGCTTCGATATAAAACCAATGATTAGTTTAAATTAAAGTAGTTATTTGCCAAACCCAAAATAAAGATTATTTACACTCAAATGACTTTAGAACCTGTGTAAAAAAAATCATCTACAAATGATTAGATACTCTTTCTCTTCACATTTAAATTAATTGATTTAGCTGTAACTAATAGGGAGAGCTTTGAGTTATTCTTTAGGACTTTGAAGTATGCACATTTTGTGTGGGAACAATGGTCTAACTACAAAATTAATGGTCATTCTGAAAGCTCAAAGATTGGCATTAACAACACTTCAGTGTACACACTGTATACACTACAGTGAATAAATGAAATGTATTACTTCATCAAAAATGAATGTAATTTGTTTAACCTGTTAGCAGTCTATAATATGACTGTAATTACCCTCAACATATTGTCCACATGACATGACCACAGTAAGCATACATCACTTCCAGTTTTACTTTTTAAGTATAACTGATATTAGTCAGTATTGCTTGAGAAATGTATTAACCTCAATACAGTATATATGTGCATGTTATTACTATGTAATTTTAGAAAATCTTACCTTGACCAGCTGAATGGCACATGTGGAGAAGTCACAACAGTATAAAAATGCGTCTGTTTCTCTGTGAAACAGAACAGCCAATTTAACAACCCTTGACTAATTACAAATACAGTCCAACTACATATTTATTTTCATGGAGCTCTTATCCGGATTATGCACTGAAGCCAATAATTTACTTTTATTTATTGCCTATTGCCAAAAAATTGTACAAATGCAATCTCTGCCTATCTGGACAAAAATTATAATGATATTGCAGAAACATATTTTTTTCATGGTATGTAATACCAGGTTACTCTTGTCCTTAAACACTGTCTTTACCCAGAAATTGATTTTAGTGCTGATATATTGCCAGCTATCACAAGAAAGTATGCAATTTTAAGACCCCCCTCCAGGAATCATTGTCTAAAGAAGGAAAACAGGGCCTTTTTTACAGAAGACATTTTTACATTTTACAGTAGGAAAAGAAAATGTGTAAAAAGGGTCAGGGTCCTGGTAATGGCATGGACACTATCATTGCTTACTGGGGCACTTGATTAGAACAGAGCCAGTGTCATTGTTGTTAGTAACACCTGTGCAATTTACTACTATGACAAATCAAAATGTCTGCTGTGAAAAAATCCTGTTATTAACAAGTATTTTGTAATCACGTTTGTTTTCTGTACAAAAGTAGTCAATGTGTGTCTTATCAAGCAATATGTGCACATTTCATCCAATGATATAACTAGCCCCAGTTCATGAAACTGTAATAATATGTTACAATATTATTATAATAATATATATTATTCATGATGAGCCACAGATTTGTGCTGGTTGAGGATATGTTGTTGGATAATGTCATGGTGCATGCACTATAGACAATAAAATGGTAAATACAACTGTGGTTTACTGGCCATTATTGTGTGTCTTTAGATGTTTTGCTTCTGCAAACATAGGTTGCACTGAAAATTGACCTATGATCCACATTGATGATGTTGAAATGCACTTAAATGGAATATATAGAAACATCTCAAATATTTACTCACTTTATGGAATTAACTATGGGAAATACACTGTTACCCACCCCACATCCAACCTGTGAAGAAAAAAAAAGTTTTCTTTACTTTTAGCAGAGCAGCTAACAGATGCCTCTTTTCATAACACAACTGTATATTGGTCCACATGCAACAATCTATATTAAAAAAATATATAAATAAATATATGTGAGTTTTTAATACCTCCAAGATCCTGAAAGATGCACGCTGGCCAGGGAAAGTAGTAGTCTGTGTGGAATCTTCAATTGTTTCTAGTGCTGCTCCCTGACTGGACTCTGTCTGGGGATTGGATGTGTCTGTATTTCTGTGATAGTGTGTGGGGCTGTTGTGTTGCTGGCGTCTGGTCTCTTTGTCTATGCTGGATCCAGAAGGCTGTGGGGATGACGCCTGCTGATCATCCAGATACCTGTTTATGGCTTGACTTTTTGCACCGGATGGAAGCAGTTCTGGGAACTCTAAAAACAGCCACTTGCGATCTTTAAAGAACTTATCCTGGTGCATCTCGTAAAACTTGTCCCAGTATTTGAAAGCCTCTGTGTCAAATTTACCTGTGTGAACAAGATTTCAGGATAATTTTACAAAGGTTAGTCCCAATCAAATTAAAATCTAATTTAACATTTTTTTTTTGAAGGAATAAATTCTTGCCTTGTTCCTCTAGAGGAATTTGTATAAAGGCATTTTCTCTTGCCTTCTGCTGTGCATTTTCTTTATCCTCTTCTGTCCATTGCACATGGTCCCTAAAATATAAAGCATTACAAAAGCAAATTAAAGAAAAAAAACAAGATTATAAATGCAACACTTTTGTTTTTGACCCATTTTTCATGAGCTGAACTCAAAGATCTAAGACTTTTTTTCTTTGTGGACTTTTACTGTGGCCAGCCTAAGGCACACCTCTGCAATAATCATACTGGCTAATCAGCATCTTGATATGCCACACCTGTGAGGTGGATGGATTATCTCTGCAAAGGAGAAGTGCTCACTAACAGATTTAGACAGATTTGTGAACAATATTTGAGAGAAATAAGCATAGATTATTTTGTGTACATAGAAAAAGTCTTAGATCTTTCTGAGTTCAGCTCATGAAAAATGGGGGCAGAAACAAAAGTGTTGCATTTATAATTTGAATTTTGTTAAGTGTATTAAACTATAACATATAAATGCATTGTTGCGAGTTGCGTTTTAAAGTTAAAAAGCTCTAAATTGGAACCCCAAATTTCAGCTCAATATCATTAAAAGTAGGCACACTTATTGTGTAATCCTAATATCCTACTGTCTCCATAAAGGCATACAGACCTGTGACAACTACAACTGTACATTACTAACCACATGTTGTGCTTAAAGATGTCATCAGGATTGGTCAGAATCCTTGAACCCAGTGGAGCTGATGGTCTTCCTCCTGTGCCCTTTAGTCTTGACGACAATCTGCTGTAACCTTTAGCCAATTTGGCCACAGAGAAGCTCAGTAGCTTATGCATTTACGCTGTAAAAATGCAGGAAGAGTAATATATTTTATAATGTTTTGACAGTGCATCTACAGCTAATAAAGCTCACGGGAGCTGGTGCTGTTATATGCAAACAAAATAATTGAATTACTCTTCTAGCAATATTTTGCTGTGGGATATTGTCATCAGCATATTCACATTCTTTTCTTAATAAAATGCATTTGATTTTCAGGAACAATTATCAGTTTATTATTAATATATTCAAGCAAAAATGACAAAGAACCATATATTAGATATAATTTTTAATATGCTATCTGCTTATAAGAACCTCTCAGAGCAACAATTTTGTGTTGTTGTTTTTTTGGTGGGAATAAATTTCATTTTGTATTCCCCTGCCCCATATACCACAGGCAATAACACTTTTTAACATGTCATCACTGGGTGCTAGATAAGACTTTTTAGACACCACACTACTGCACTAAGTGCAACCTGCACAATTGGTTTATTTACATTTAGCATACATTTTAGCATTATTTAAGCAGTTGCACATTTTGGTTTTTCCACTCTGTATATATTCAAATATTTGTTCTTTTATTTTATTCCTATTATTATTATTTCATGTATTTTGTATGTATGTATATTTTTCCTAGTATCTAATTTATATTTATATTCTGTGTTGTGTGACTGATGTACGTGTGCTGCTGTAACACCGTAATTTTCCATTTCTCTTGGGATCAATATCCATCCATCCATCCATCCATCCATCCATCCATCCATCCATCCATCCATCCATCCATCCATCCATCCATCCATCCATCCATCCATCCATCCATCCATCCATCCATCCATCCATCCATCCATCCATCCATCCATCCATCCATCCATCCATCCATCCATCAATCCATCCATCCATCCATGGAGTTGCTATTCTAAAACATATACAGTTTAGGAAACCCAGTTTCGGTTGTTCGAAGATAATGCATACAAAAGACTGAATAAGCTTTTCAACAAGGAGGTTTATGTTTTGGCAAGATTAATATAAGATTAAGACAGAACTGCCTTTATCCTTGACTTTTACATGTATTGGATCTTTTGACATGTTTTTGAAATGACAACAATGATCTGCTGGTCTCTCAGTTTTTAACTACAAACCTAAATCTAGTGTGGATCCCAAAGTTAGGTAACAAATATCAGGCTGAAATTTTAAAACAAATGTGAATAAATTCATGTACAATACATGTAGAATATTTATATTTGATGGAACTGTGCATCCAAAGAGTATTTTGTTAATGTAACCATATAGCTTCAATAGAGAGTTGGAACAAGCCAGTACAGCATTTGTACATATAATACAGTCAAACAGTGTGAAACAGAATCATGTTTTCGACCTTAAAGCTACTTCAGGGAAAATAAAACTGGTAATGGGACTACCATACTTCATGGTCAACGTAAAACGCCAAGAAGAGGGCGCTAATGTTACAAGACGGATGCCGTGTGTCTTGATTCCTTAGAAGAAGAAGGGATTGGAAGACTACCACAAAACTGGGTATTCAACTCTGGTTTTGACCTTTGAATTATACATACTGGCTATTTAACTGTTCTTTGTTAATAAAATTATAAAAAATAAAAATAAAAAAAAGCTGGGATGAGGTGGGGTTTATGTGGGTTCCGGCACACATGGGCGTGGAGAGTAATGAGGAGGCAAAGGAAGCAGTGCAGGAGAAAAGAGTTCAAATTAATTTACAGTATGGGTCACCAGATTACACGGAAACAATAAAATAGGTCAGTAAAAGAAATGTGGCCACGTTCATGGGATTGGGAAGAGAACAATTTATTATTCACTGCAAAGAATGGTAGCAAAAGACAGATTGTAACTGTCTGAGGGACCTAGATTACATGTTGGTCTATATTTTTGATAATTGCATTAGTGTGAATTCATATGTTATTAAAAACCTTAAAAGTGTAATAAATAACAGTTTAAAAGGGGGATGTTTCAATTAAAATTGTGCTAAAATATTTTACATTAAAAATATTTTTTGTTTGCATTTTGTTCATCACAACTGCTATTTTATGATGAAGTCAAGGGTCAAATATACAGAGTTTAGTGACGGCCACACCTGTTGCATTGTGGGTGAAAAGGTATCCAGAGAGCCAACGTGGCTGCAGAGGAAAAATATACGGGCTCAAACTAAGATTTTGCACGGTCCAAGAGGCGCACACGGTAATTGTGCTTTTGTATTTCAACCTTGTTATATTTGTTTAATATTTGTTGTAATTTCTTTGTATTTAATGCTCTTTCCGTTCTGCTGTGATGCTAATATTGTGGGGCCCGTCTAGTTCAGGAAACATATTTAAGAGACTGTAAAATGACAGAAGTATATTTGACTCATTGTTTTTTATGAGTTTATTTTCTTTGTAGTTTTCACGGTGTCTTATGATGGAAATGTGGAAATAAATCTCAAAAAGGACATCTGTATGATGCGTGGCCGTATTCAATTGGACCAGTGTAATTACACAGATGTAAAATTACAGATGTCAGAGAAGAGCTGTAGTAGTCTTATCCAGATTGAGGTTTGTATGGCAAGCCCTACATATCCAGTCTAGCTTTTAAATGTTAAAATGGCTTGCCATAGTTTGGGCATTGTGGGCTGAGGAGTGGGCTGGCTCTGACTGGTAAACATCCTGATGGAAAGTGTGAATGTGGAGACGAGGAAACAGTGAAGGCAGTGCAGGAGTACTCTCATGAAAGGAAGAAACTGTTCAGGGAACTGGGAGCAACTGGAGCAACTGTTTTTAATTTACACTCTTTATTGAATTTGGACGGTTGGAACAAATTGAAAAAACTGATGGAGAACCTGCGAAATATTGGCGCATATAAAAAGATATAGACACTTATTATTAAATAAGTTGTAAATAGCAATTAGAGAACAGAGGAGGGCAGCAATACGCCTTAGTTGCGTCTAGCCTGCCGGAAACAAAAAGAAGAATAAGTGGAAAACTGCAACTATGGAGCCGCAGCTACTAGCGAGGGCAGATGCGATGTTATTGTACACTAGTTAGCTAACCTTTCACTGCTGACATCGATTATTTGTTTCACCCCGGGGCAACTAACTAACGTTACCGTTACACAGCTCAACCAACGCTAGCTTATATATAACGATCATTTTTGACTTTGACTTTCAAACAAAGTAAACAAGATATCGATGTTACAATAGCTCAGAAGCGCTAACTTTAGTTAGCATTAACTGTTAGCAGTTAACTTTTAAAGCCAGGAAGATGTTCAGTAGTCTCCGGAAGATGGAGCTCGGCGAGGCGTTCTAACTTTCATTGCTACCTCGGACTGGGAAACCACAACGCCCTTACCTGGCTCTGTAAGTTCTTGGGGTCACCAGCTAAAGACTAAGGTTGTTGTCTCCTGTCATGCTACCAGACAGTCCGCTTGAAGAAACTACCACATGCTGATGGCGCCGTACCGGAGAAAAAGAGCCGTAAATGCTACTGAGCTGTTGAACCGGAGGAGTAGAGGTATCAGAGATGCTGGGACTCTGATCAGACACAATATGAAGGTCCTTAGAGGGATCCTCCTCCAGGTAATAGAAAAAAACAATCTTTTAGATATTGACTGTAGCTAACTGATTTCAATAAATGTTTTAGTTACTAACATACTGTCTTCTTTATTATTGTTACATTGTAGGACAACAGGGATTTCATTAAAGCATGGAGCAAGACCTCAAAATCCACAATGATGTATGAGAGTGGTAAAATCTATTTTGAAAATTACCAGAACTGCTACAGCTGGTGAGTGTAAATAATTAACTTTAATAAACTTTAGTCTTCAGCACACATGCAACAAATACCTTAGAGCAGATAACAGATAAAATGCACCATCTTAAAAACTGGCATAAAATAGTCTCATAATAATACACTAATGTATCTCTAAAGACATCAAAATCTAACAATCACTGCAGGGCAACAGTAAGATGCAGACCATTTACTTTCTAAAAGAAAGTGATAATTCCACACCATGATATAATATAAACCTTGCAATTTACATACATACGTACATATACATAATCATCAATAATGTGGCTATACTGACTAATTGGGTAAAGGCAAATAATAAACCAGCTAGAACAGTCTGGTAAATTAAGAAAATTACATCACTTTACTGTAATGCAGCCGTTAAATCAATGAAAAGACCACACGTGTCATATCACAATATAACGGTATCCAAAATGTAAGGCGATATCTAGACTCATATCAATGTCAGTATAATATCGATATATTGCCCAGCCCTATGTACATGTGTGTATGTAAGCGACACTGACCCTACACAAAATGAGTGATTCAATCTTCTGGTTTCAGTGTTCATTCAGAGCCTCAAGTTCTATACAAACTGCCTAAGAGATCTAAATTGGAGAAATTTGAAGATGCCTTGCTGTGTCAGAGCCCACTTGTAAGTTAGATAAAACAAACTAAAGGTAAACTTTCAATAACCAGATTTTACAGATTGTTGTTTCATTTGTCTTGTTAACAGGACAACACATTAGCCTGTTCCTCTGATCATAAACCCAGCCTCCTAGTTTTGACGGCCAATAACTGGCTGTATCGCCTTTCAGCTGAAACGGGAGAAGAGCTGCAAAGAGTTTATCTCTCTACAAACCATAAGTTCAGGTATCATCAACGCTCTAATTTCTGTGTTCTCATAAGGGAGATTCATTTCCTATTTTAGTTCATTTAAAAATGTTTAACTTTACTTTGTTGTTTTTGGTAGGTATCTTGGCTGGGATGTTTCTCAAGAGATGTTTTATGTTAAATCTGTTCAAAACAAAGATACATTTTTAGCCCGACAGGTAAGTTATTTAATAAATTAAAGTTTTGTGCCGTATTGAAAAGTGACAAGTGCACTTTATTAAGGATAGTAAAGAATAGGATCTTTCTGTACATAGATTTTTTGCAGTTCATGAATTTTGATTGTCGCATTGCATAAATCTAGGGAAATAAATATAAAATCTTATAATGAGTCAGTGAAGTAATTTAGGTATCACTTGTTAATGACAATGATGCCAAAATGCTAATTACAATTCCCCCCCAAACCTTCCTAAGGGCCCCCATTGGCTAGAAATGGTGATAGGTGTAAACCGAGCCCTGGGTATCCTGCTCTGGCTTTGAGAAAATGAAAGCTCAGCTCTTTCTCTGCTTTGCCCACCGAGAGAATTTGGCCTACCCATGAGAAAGAGAGAGCAAATTGGCAGTTGGTCAAGGCTACGCCCCCACCTTCTACCTCAATAGCTACAGACTCAGAAATGGCACATACTAAGGAAAGCTCATTGTGGGACTGGCTGTAATTCTGCGCCATGGCTAAATTTTGGGAAAGAGACTTCACATACAGTATTAGGCGACCACTAAGGCCTATATAAAAGGAGCATGTCATGCGACCTTTTAATTCGCAATAATCATCAAATCATAAAAAGCAGTTTGAGAGGCTGGAAGCAGGGAAAGCCATTCTTTTTTGCTTAATAAAATACTAAATAGTTTACTTTCTTTTTGGATGGACTCATTGACTAATTAAGTAATGATTTTACTACTTGTCCAAAATCTCTGATATGGAAAATAGACAACATTTTATCTTTTCTTTTTAATTCACAGGCAGGTATCACTCAGAACACAGTGATGCACCTGGCCATATTTCATGTCTTTCCCTTACAAATTGTAGGCATGTTGGAGATTAACAAAAAGGTATGCAGATTTGATTGTAGTTATTTTTATTTTTTTTTATTTTTTTTTTTTAAATGTGCCCAGAGGATTGATATGTTATTATTAAAATGTGTCCAAATTATATTCTTTCAGGTATTTGGGAATAGTGTTACTGATGTTGTTCTGTCTCAAGGTGTCCTTGTGGTGTCTTACAGCAACAAGTCAGTGAAACTGTACAGCTTTAAGCACATTGTACAAAGGGTATGTATTTTTTAATCCTTAAACAAAACATTGGGCGCCTGGATTAACTCCTTGACGCAGCCGCGTGTTCAATTCTGAACCTGCGGCCCTTTGCTGCATGTAATTCCCCCTTTCTCTCCCCTTTCATGTCTTCGTCTGTCCTATGAAAATAAAGGCCTAAAATGCCCCAAAAATAATCTTAAAAAAAAAGTATATAAATATAAAGGTTTTAATCTGATTTTATAACATTGCATCAGGATTACATTTGTTGATTATTGAATATGTGGGAATATTTGCATATTTGCGTGTTTTATTATGCTTCTGGCTCAACCTGCTGCCTATAGCTCTGTGTATTTGATGACTGTTTTCTTTTTTCAGTATTTGACAGAGAAGTTAACACTTGGAAAGCAGAGTTCACTTCTTGGAGGCAAAACAGTGGGAGATGTTCCATTTGGTATCCCAGTAAATATCCAGATCACAGGCAAGTCTGTTTTAAGGCTTGACAGGTGGTATCAGATTTTAGTAAATCTCCTTAGCCACTGTAGGAAGAAATGTTTTTTATTACAAAATAAAGTTTTTTTTATTGTTGTATTCTGCAGATTGTCCTCCAGTGCTTTTTGAGGTGTCATGCACTGATAACAGTATCCAGATTGGAGGCTACCCGTGGCACTACATCTACACACCACTGCATAAAAAACACAAGGGCACTCACCACATCTGTTCACTCAAGGACAGCACTATGGTATGCTTAAAAAATCCTTTAAACTTCAAAAACATACACTAAAATATAGATAAATATCCCCAATCTTGTTGGACCACCAAATTGGCCAGAGGTAATTGAAAGTGTCAGGGTAAGAAGGGCCACAGGTGTTTTTGACAGGCTGTGTACTACTTTTGTGCAGATCTTTTCTGCATGTGTACTGTAACATAAGCTTATGCTGGGTTTGGTGTCTTTTAAATTGATACACCACCTGAAATTTTTAACTTTAGTATGGTTCAAATCCAGTTGCATATCACAAAAAAACTTGTTAGTAGATTTAATGTGGAAAAGAAGTTATACTTGACTTGCTTGCTAGATTTTCTTTTTGATTATTTTCAAGAGGAAACCTGGTTATAGTTATGTACTCATGGTACTATGTGCAGTTTGCTATGCAATGAATAATGCGTGTCCTAGTTAAGGAGTTAATGTGCTACTTTTTCATTTGATGACATTAGGCAACAAATGGAATTCAAAACATGAACTGCTGCTCTCTAGAGAGTGATGGGATCTTCTTCCACCCTGATGACTCAGGAAGAATCATTCATGTTGGACCTGCCACCATAAAGTGAGTACTACAGTCACCTTTTACTTAACAAAATTAAGACAGTGGTGAAGTATCTTGTGGTAATTTTCCTCATCCCTTGTCACTAAAAGCAGTTTTGCTGTGATGTTATTTTCTTATTTTCTTATAATACTGGACATGTCCATTGTTTTGTTTTTTTTCTTCAAGTGTCCTTAAAATTTGTGGTGAACTAAACAGTGGTTTGCCATCGAAGGTACTTGAAGATTTCTCTATGGCAACCCATCGGAACAGCAATGTAAGTGTCATGCTGGCCCCGCTACAAACTTGGTTAACCTTTGCTCATGAATCAGCCTCATATACTGTATGACATGTGTGCACATTGGTCAGTTAATTTTTTGTGCGATCCAAATTAAATGTTTCTGCTTTACATCTACTTCAGCCTACCTCACAAGTCACTGTGACCTCATCGGGCCGCACAGTGAAAAAACGATTTCATCAGCTGGATGATGACCCAGATCAAGAGGTGCCAAAGTGATTTTGCTTATATTATTGATCCATTATGTGCAAAATTTTTTTTACTGTACTGTTTTTTTTAAAGAAGAAAAATATAGGTCATGAAAACCTAACATTTTTATAGGATTTATTTAAAATAACATAAGCATTATCCTTTTAAAGTAAATAATTCTTCTGTGAGTAATATCTGAGACAACACAGTAACACAACACCGGATGTGACAAATATTACAACTTGATTGAAGATGAGAACAATTTAGAATAAAGGATAAGCAGAGGTACATTTTAGTCCATTAGCCAGCGGTTTCGTAACACTGTTCCTTTTTTTTTCTTTTTATAAATAACTTTCAAAGCAACTGGATGGGGTTGCCTGGGTAGCTCACCTCAGGCTCAGTCTTCGCCGCAGCAGCCACAGGTTTGATTCTGACCTGCAGCCATTTGCTGCATGTCATTCCCCGTCTCTCTCCCCCTTTGCTATCTTTTAGTCTAATAAATGGCCAAAAATAATTAAGAAAGCAACTAGATGTACACTACATCACCTTCCAGTTGGAAATGGCATCAGTTCAGCAGCTCCATTACCATTAAGTCCTCAGGCCACTTTGTGTATTTTTACAGTTTCTAAGGTCATCCTCCCATTTTATTTTGACCAAAATCAGACCAGTGGTGACTGATACACCACCTGAGAAACTGATGACCGCAGTTAATAGTTAAATAACACAAGTTCAAAATTGAATCAAACATGATTGTTGGGTTTTTCAAACAGCGCTGTTTTCATCAGACCAATGAACCAAGGAGTGGTTTCCAAATGTGCCTTTTATTCAATGTGCAGAAAGTTCAGGATGAGAGTTTTATTTCTACAATAAGTTTTATTGTGCTAACACCTTTCGAAAGAACTGTCTCCATCTTCCGGCCACATCGTTGTTGGCTGCACCTGTAACCACTTCTAATACGTTATACATTTGTGTAGCAAGGTGACTTTCAACTCGAGGTCAGTGAAGACTTGTGTAATAAAATTCAAGACTGGTGATACAGACTTCTCAGTTAGTTTCAGCTGCTGGAAATGAGCCTTTCAATTTAACAGACTTTCCGTATGGTGGAATTTGAGGATGAGCTTGACCTTTTGGCAGTGGTGGTAACTAATGGTGAGGAGGGAGAAGGCAGAGCCCACATCCAACTGCATGACAACCAGAGCGGGCAGTTACTGCGGACGGTTGATCTGGTGGAACCTTGGGACGAGGTGAGTGACCTGAGATGAATGTATCAACGGTAAGCTGAAGTTTGTGTATATAGATTAATTGCTGTTCTTATATTTTTTTGTTTCAGACTTATCGACATGAGTTGTTCTTTGACAAAGACACAATTGTTCATATTGAACAAAAGAATTCCAACTTCTGCTGCCATGTTTACAAACTCAAGGCTGTCAGCAAATAGGTGACATTTATTGTTCAAGATTATGTAAATATTTGTTTCCAACTCATGTTTTTTGTTCAGCTATTCTGTGTGTAAAACCCACATAATGGTGTTTTTTTTTGTTTTTTTTATATTTGGGATCACTGTCATTTTGTGTGAATTATTTGATAATCATGGTTTGTGATTGACATCATTCAATGTTTCTGAACTGTATATTAACATGATCTGTCTTCTTTACCTACATATTACATTTTGTACACTCTTAATCTTTCTCTAAAATTAAAATCTTTTTTGTTACTGTGTATTTCTGCTTCCTTTACATCATGTCCATCCAAATTTTAAGATATTCAAAAGTTGCTTCTGTGTAATATGAATGAGTTTGTCTACTTGCTTTTACAATCCACAGTTCTAATATGTTCGTTTAAACCATAAATAAGGTGATGAAACCTGGCTATTCATTTGAAATTGTAGATTTTGTATCAAGCTACAGAAATACCCGAATATACACTCACCTATAAGATTATTAGGAACACCATACTAATACTGTGTTTGACCCCCTTTCGCCTTCAGAACTGCCTTAATTCTACGTGGCATTGATTCAACAAGGTGCTGAAAGCGTTCTTTAGAAATGTTGGCCCATATTGATAGGATAGCATCTTGCAGTTGATGGAGAATTGTGGGATGCACATCCAGGGCACGAAGCTCCCGTTCCACCACATCCCAAAGATGCTCTATTGGGTTGAGATCTGTACTGTGGGGGCCATTTTAGTACAGTGAACTCATTGTCATGTTCAAGAAACAAATTTGAAATGATTTGAGCTTTGTGACGTGGTGCATTATCCTGCTGGAAGTAGCCATCAGAGGATGGGTACATGGTGGCCATAAAGGGATGGACATGGTCAGAAACAATGCTCAGGTAGGCCGTGGCATTTAAACAATGCCCAATTGGCACTAAGGGGCCTAAAGTGTGCCAAGAAAACATCCCCCACACCATTACACCACCACCACCAGCCTGCACAGTGGTAACAAGGCATGATGGATCCATGTTCTCATTCTGTTTACGCCAAATTCTGACTCTACCATCTGAATGTCTCAACAGAAATCGAGACTCATCAGACCAGGCAACATTTTTCCAGTCTTCAACTGTCCAATTTTGGTGAGCTCTTGCAAATTGTAGCCTCTTTTTCCTATTTGTAGTGGAGATGAGTGGTACCCGGTGGGGTCTTCTGCTGTTGTAGCCCATCCGCCTCAAGGTTGTGCGTGTTGTAGCTTCACAAATGCTTTGCTGCATACCTCGGTTGTAACGAGTGGTTATTTCAGTCAAAGTTGCTCTTCTATCATCTTGAATCAGTCGGCCCATTCTCCTCTGACCTCTAGCATCAACAAGGCATTTAAGCCCACAGGACTGCCGCGTACTGGATGTTTTTCCCTTTTCACACCATTCTTTGTAAACCCTAGAAATGGTTGTGCGTGAAAATCCCAGTAACTGAGCAGATTGTGAAATACTCAGACCGGCCCGTCTGGCACCAACAATCATGCCACGCTCCAAATTGCTTAAATCACCTTTCTTTCCCATTCTGACATTTAGTTTAGAGTTCAGGAGATTGTCTTGACCAGGACCACACCCCTAAATGTATTGAAGCAACTGCCATGTGATTGGTTGATTAGATAATTGCATTAATGAGAAATTGAACAGGTGTTCCTAATAATCCTTTAGGTGAGTGTATATTAAACCCTGCAAGTAACGTGTTTTTTTTCTGCCAAATTTAGAATAGTTGTAAATAGCAAAAAAGTCATACTAAAAGATCCCCCCCCACCCCAATCTAAACATGTATATAACCTTTATTTACACTAAGTAAAAACCACATTAAGTGTTCACAGTTTACATCATAGAAAAATAACAGTGATAAAGGAAGCAAATATATTCAGTAAAGAAAATGTTCAAGAACATAGTAATAGTTAAAACAACTTGTAAGTAAGAAAATGTCCAAGAATATAGTTAAGTAAAAAATATAACTTGTAAGCACACTCAAACATCAGCGTTTTAGTCTCAGTGTATGGCACTCATGCAAAAACATACACAGCTTAAAATGAGTCAATTTTGTCAGAGAAAGATGCAGCGCAAACTAGGCGTTTCCTGGTCAGAAAGAAAACTTACACAACGTGTTGTCTCTACACATTCACAGCTCTCGGTCATGTGACCGAGGACGAGGGCCCTCTTAAGCAACCAGTTGAAGTTATAAAAACAGCTGCTTCGGTCATTTCGCACCTTGATTTGCTGCTCGACACTGATAGGAATGGAGAACTTGAAACAGTACCTGATCGCTCAGGTTGCGGCCGCCGCCGTCGGCATTATCTCCATAATATTCGTCCTCATATGGGTTCTCAACTATAAAGAAGGTTTTGCCTGGGATGGAGGACTGGCTGAATTCAACTGGCATCCGGTTTTAATAGTCATCGGGTTGATTTTCTTGCAAGGAATAGGTGAGAAAGGTCTTTTTCAACAAGGATGGAGGGAAAACAATGTGGATGTAATTTGGAAGGAATGTAAACAACTGAAAGAAATGATTGGCTCAAGGCCAAGTTAAGGCTCGTTTTTTCAGGAGATCTTATCTTAAGGGGAGGTTACTACGTGTGTAAGTGCGTAATAAATACTGTAAACGTGTGGTCCACCAACTACACCTCCACTCAAACAGCGGTCATAAGAAACTTAACTTATTGGATCGTATCGGCTAGCGTAGCAACACAAACAGGGACGTGTGATGTAAAGTACGTGAATTATAAGTTAGTCTGGTAGCAAGGGCTGAACATAATAAGCAAATTGCACCTTGCACCTGAAGCAAGCATGCACCTGAAAAGTAATGTATACAATAGCAATAGTTGTGATTTCTTAAAGTGGTTACCATCATACACCTTTTATAACAACCTTTAAATTGTGCCTGTCACACATGGAAAATCTCACTTAAACAATATAATGACAGGTTAGCCAACTTTTTAAGAGGAATAAAAAAACGTTTAATATTGTCAACATGTAAAAATATGCATAGTCCTATTTGCATTAAGAATTGTCTGAATGACACTGAGTTACCTTCTCTTGTCTAGCCATCATTGTCTACAGACTCCCTTGGACCTGGCAGTGCAGCAAACTGGTGATGAAGTTCATCCATGCAGGCTTGCACTTACTAGCCTTCATTCTTGCTGTCATAGCTATGGTGGCTGTTTTTGACTTCCACAATGCTGCCAAAATCCCCAACATGTACAGCCTGCACAGCTGGCTGGGCCTGACAGCTCTGATACTGTTCTGTCTACAGGTAAATAACCTATTATTTTTAAAGTATTTCAAGTAATGGACAATAAAAAAGGCTCCTGGTTTTGTTTTACAGTATTGATATTGCTACTTGTAATAAATAGAAGGTTACATTATGTGAACTAAATGAGTTTTTTGCATGTTTCAAACCACTGCACCTTTACCAACTTAATAATCTTTAATGGAGCTATGGACTGGTTGTAAAATAATAGATGTAGTGTAGAGTGGTAGGTTTTAAACCCTAAAAAACAACATACTCCTCTGGTGTTTCCTAAAACGCCATGTCATAGTGAACATCAGCCTCATTTAGTACAGTATCTCATAAGTGGATTTTTTTTTTCTACTTCAATGATCAGCTTGTTTTTGGAGTTGGCATATACTTGATACCAGTTACACCTGCATCCTGGAGAGCCGTGTTTATGCCCCTCCATGTCTATGGCGGTCTTTTACTCTTTACCAGTGTAATAGCTGTGGCACTCATGGGCATCACTGAGAAACTCATTTTTGGCTTGTAAGTATATATAAATAAATAAAGGCTTGCAATAGCTTGTAAAAATGCACAAATCAGTTTTACAATGTTAATGTGCTGCCTAAGAGTGGGTATAACAGATCTTTTGTACTTCATTACCTAAGGAGCAGCCCAAAATATAAGGACTCTCCCCCAGAGGCAATTTTCGTGAACGTTCTGGGAGTCCTCCTAGTGGTTTTGGAGCTCTTATCCTCTGGATTGCCACTCGACCATCATGGAAACGCCCCAGTGACCAGGTCTTGCATACTCTGCATACCAATGGGGAAGGTGAGGACAGCAGCAAAGTCGGTCCAGTCCTGTCTCAACTATCTGATGGAAGTGATGCTGAGCCCTTTGGGGATGTCAGGAAGAGGAGTAACAAATTAGATGATCAGGCTAACTGATTACAAATTAACTAAATAGGAGCAGATACTTTATCAAGTGTTGAATGCATGTACACCCAGTCTAAACTGGTCAGAGAAAGTAAAAATGAATAAATCTAATTTTGCTGATCTTTCCATATATACCTGTATCTCTTGCACCTTAAGTATTTAATTTAGTTGGCATTTTGTTGTTTACCAGTTATTTTAAGTGTATGTAAATGATGATGAGAGAAATGATGTTAAATATGTTCAGAACCTACATTTTGCAATGAATATTTTCTACCTGCGTTGTATATTTAGAAATATGTTTAGAGAGAACATGAAAAATATTCATATAATAGAACGCAGTTGATAATAAAAAAATCACATTCAACGATAGTGCTCTGGTTTGTTGTTCCTGTTCTATGTTAATGCCTCCCAAAAATTATAGTGCAACATTCATTCACAATATCAACCACTATCATTAGGTAATATGTCCAGACTTGTATTGACACTATTAAGGCTGCTTTTTTTGGTATGTTTAATCAAGCTCAAAACACTTTCTTTGACCTCAAATGACAGCAGCACAGAACACAGAAGCGAAGTGCTTCTTTTTGGCTCTTCCCAGTTCCTGTAGTTGTGTTGGAAGCCAGTTTGTTTTGGCTGTGGTTGTAGCTAGGCATTTGGTGTCAGGTCAAAAACCTGCTTTAAGGTTTGTAATCTACACATCAATGTAATGTTAGCCATAGTATCACACACTTGTAACATTATTTTGTATTCGTCGCTGTGTTTGTAGCCCATCGTGCTTTGTTCATAGTGCGAAGTTGAAAGCGCATGACAGCACTCTGGACTAAGGTCCGGTAAACAGTTGTAATGTTAGCTAGCTGCTAACCCAATCAAGCTAGCTAATGCTTCATCTCTGACCATAAATTATATATTGAATAGAGCAAGGCACATTTTTAAGGCCCGAAAAACCTTTTTTTTTTTTTTTACTTTGAATTATGTCAAACTATGTGTGATTGAATCACTAATTAAATGTACAACGAGGATGGCTAAGCTAGATATGTAGCCATTTATAACAAGGAAGGCTAGCAGCGGTACAGGCCAATTCGATGCTAACGTTGCGTGTTTTCTATGAAGCTACGGTACTATTAGTAAAATTATACATCATATTAACATAGAGAGGGCTTGTAGTTTGAACGCGTATACAGCAAGCGGATAAGGACTAGGGAGAAGTGGCTGAACCGGACAGGATAACCCCGTGCTAAGCTAACCGGGTGTGCACAGTTGTAGGGTGGGGCTCTCTTGTTAGCCAGCTGACAATGACTGGCTGCATGTAGAGTATCAGATATGTCTCCGAACAGCTAAGATGTTTAACTCACTCAGCTGCAGAGAAGACAGAAAACGCTGTTGGATGGTCATTTGAAGTGCTATAGAAGTGTGGTTGGGTGGCTAACGTTAGCTGTCACCATTTCTGCGCAAGGTGGTACTGAAGCTGAGAGCTTCAACTGTCAGGTACCTATACCAGTACGTTAAAATAGTATATCATATTATTTTTAAACTATACATATAAATAAAATGGATGTGAAATGATTGCTAGCATTTGTGTATGTGACCTGGCTCAGGTAAACACTTTGTAAAACAAAGAAATGCATACAGCAAATTAATGCCATAGAACTTCCTTTTATTATCTAGTTTGGCAGTCAGCCATGACGGGAGAAGAACAAAATATAAACTAGTTTTAACGCATGTCTTTTTAGGGCTAAATTGAGTGGTAGAGTTCGGTGCATGAGCTCGCATTATTCGCCGATACCAGCATTTTAGGCGTTATTGGAGGCATTTCCTATCCTGGGATCGGTATCGGAAACACTAATACTTAAGTCTTAAAAATACGATTTTTTTTAATGTATTGTTATTGAAACACGTATAAAAACAAGAATGTTTTTTGTAAACAGCTGTGGCATCATGTCGGACAAAAGTGAGCTGAAAGCAGAGCTTGAAAGAAAGAAGCAACGCTTGGCACAAATCAGAGAGGAGAAGAAAAGGAAGGAGGAGGAGCGCAAGAAGCAAGCGGTATTTAACATTTTGTAAATACTTTGCATATTCTCTGATATTAAATACACAAATTAATATGGAGAGTAAACAGCATCAAAACCATTAATGGCTCAATGTGAGCATTGCAAAAGTATTTTTTTGAATTCAACTGCTAATGATCTCCCGAAACTTCATTTTTTTTGAGTATTGGTAGTTCCTACGCTGCAATTAGTCATTGAACATTGTACATAATGTGCATGTTATATATATTTATACACTTTTTTATATACCTGCTTCCATCTATACATAGTTTTTTTCATGTTTATGCTCATCTTGTTCATCTTTGTTGTCCTTGGTTTTAGCCAAATGACTATTTCTGTGTATGTACTTTGAGAGCAACAAAAAGCCTGAGTTAAATTCTTTGTATGTGCTATGCTCACACATACTTTAAATTAAAGCTGATTCTGATGGCCACTATTTGTATCTGAGTCAGATGCAGATTAGAGCCCAAGACAACGGATTATGTTGATAGACATACAAAACAGGTTGCAATGACTCTTACAAAGCTGTAGGGTATAGATAATAAAACATTTATAATGATAACTGGTTTGTATTTGTTAAATTCACTTGTAAATGAAATGCCGATCAGTTGACATTTTATTACAAAATTAGCTGTGAGATGTACACAACATTTAAAAATCTCTCCAGTGACTCATATTGTGTGCATGTTGAGATGCAAAGTAACATTAAACTTGTTTTTAATTCACGTTCTCAATATCATATTCCGTCATCAAGGATTTCATATTTGTGCTCTTGGCATTTTCTATTCTTGGACATTAGTTAGGTATTCTGGCACTAATTGCAAATAATACAAATTAGTCAGTAAATTAGTATGCTAAAATGTGCACAAGTCTCTCAAAGCTAGAAATCAGAAAACTTCCAACAAGTTAAAGTTGTGTTCACTTAGTTGTTTGAGATCATAGCAATGCAATGTGGATATTTAGAGATTGTAATAACAATTATGTTTCCAGGCAGACCAATTGAAAGATGCTGTGCAACACCAAGATGATTCTGACCTGGAGAAAAAAAGACGTGAGGCTGAGGCTCTTCTACAGAGTATGGGCATAACCTCAGAAACTCCTGTTGGTATGTTTTACATAACCTGTTGGATTGTACAAATTTACTTAGAAGTTAAGTTTAGATTGTCAGAGCACTGACACGTGACTAACAACAGGGGGCAGAAGAGATCCATTAGAAAATCCTGAAGAGTCACAGGATGCAGACAAAACAAAAAGAGAAATGAAAAACATCAGAGCTTTTTGTGTATTTCTCAAGTAAACATTAACAGGAAAATGTATTTAATAAAGACAAAGTCAGAGTAGTTGTTATTAAAGCTTCTTTGCATGTGCTGATCTTGCAACAGCTTACGTTTGTTACAGACTGATGTGTATATTTAACTTGCTTAATGTCAAGGCTTTACACACATCACAGCATGCTAACTAACATGTAGTCGTCAGGAAATCTACATTAAGATTGATAACATTCAGCATGGATGCATTTGTTGTCTGTTGTGAATATCACACTGTAACAGATGATTATTGTCTGTCTTGCTATGTAGTCCCTCCTCCCATCTCTCCAACTACCAAATCGGTAGGCACTCCAAGTGAAGCAGGGAGCCAAGACTCTGATGGAGCCGTGGGACCCAGGTACACACGCGCACACACTCGCACACTCTTCAGCAACAGTTTGTTTGAGTAATACAACTTCCCTCCAGCTTCTAGTGCAGTACAGTACATTACAATTAGGGAAACAATGCCAACATCTCTATTTATGAAGAATTAATGGCAATTGCTCCACCTGAGGAAAAATGTTTATCTATTTTGTGCTTTATTGAGTTTTACATGTCTTCTCAAAACGTTTGCTGTGTGCTCTATATGTGGAAAGCTATGCTTGTGCCAGAAAGAAAGTGATTTCAGCGTCCTTGTCACAGCCGCTCAAGCCACTTAAACTGCAGATGTGTTGTACAGCAAATTAGTTTAGAAGTATTTTGAATATTGCTTAAAAAAATGTCTCTTTTTGCTTTTATAAGCTTTGCATCACTTTCAACTCCAGACAAAGGCTATGAATATATGTAAAGCATGATTATACTGAGCAAAATCTAAAATCCTTTAGTCAGTGAATAATGAAATGTTCATGCCAACTGAGGGCATGTTTATTTCATTTGTGTGCCATTGAATTAGGACAATCCTAAATTAACAATAAAACAGCAGGCTGTTGTGATGCCTGGGGGACTTCTTAACCCCTAATTAGAGCCCATTCCCTGGGCTGAAATTCAAGCTCCCCCAGTGTCCCATCAGGCCCAGGGAGCTGTTCCCCCTATGTGTTGACTCATTTCCCTCACCAGCATGGCCATTTCCTACACACATGGAGGTCATGTTTTCTCCCTGAGGGTTCTCTTTTTCCCTCCCTCTCTGTTTGCACAACACTCAGAGTCTTTGGTGTGACACAGTTCTGGCTGTATCAGCCCCACAGGCTGCACATTACACCCTGTGTCATCTCACTCTGAGGGGCTGTGTGTTCATGCATTTTAAGCAGATACATTCTTCCATCTCTGAGCTTTGTGCAGGCCAATATTAGCTGGAACTGAAAAAGATCCCATTTTAAGTGTAGTTTGATGACATGTAAATGTAACTGATTTGTGACATAGGATCCAATCAGCATGTTGTGTGCCATAATGCTAACTTTATTTCCTCTCCTCATTTGTGCTGGCTTGTCTCTCTCTCACTAATGCTGCCTTGTTGCTGTGACACTAACCAGGACTCTGCACTGGGACTCTGACCCGTCCACTCTTCAACTTCACTCTGATTCTGAGCTGCGGTACTGGACACTCTCTTCTCTCCTTTCCTGGTCATTTTCCCTTCTCTCAATCTATGGCATGATTACTTTGTCTTCCAAAGTCATTATTCAGTCATTATTAGTCAGTTGATGCAGTCCAGGAAAACAGTCAAGTTGTGCATGCAAGAGTGGTCAGACAAAACCTTTTAATTGATCCACAATGGTTGTTAAACTAATCTGAAGTCTCTGCCATCCCATGAAACACTCATTTGCTTACTTTGATTTCACTTGCAAGGCGGTGGAAATTGTTACTGAAACAGACGAGTACAGTGATAACAGAGTTACTGTTTTGTATGTTTTTTCTTTGTGTTAAAAACATTACTTTTTTGTGGGAAAAGTGAGCTGTGCAAAGTTTGAGTTGTTCTGTGCTTTTAGGCGTGGAACTCCAAAACTGGGAATGGCCAAAGTCACACAAGTGGACTTTCCTCCACGTGAAACTGTGTCCTACACAAAAGAGACCCAGACACCTGTCATGACTCAGCAAAAAGAAGGTGATGCTCACATATTATTACATAAGTAAACTATCAAAAAAATGGACAAACTTCCTGTGTACACAAACCACTAAAATGTATAGCTTCTTTGCTAACAAACGTTTTGCTGCAAGAATGGTACACCACTTATGGAGAATTCTTCATATCAGGGAAGGCTGTATTAGTGGGTAACGGAAGTGAACAACGAGTGGAAAAGATTTGATTTGAGATGAAAGTAAAGAAAAAATGAGGCCCAGGAAACATAAGAAGTCAAAGGAGAGATTAAAGTCAGACAAGCACTGCTCCTCTGAACCTCACAACTAACTCCGCTTCGGTATAATTAATGAACAGGATGAGAAAACCAGTGACAGGAAGGAGAAATGCGATTGAGGGGGAAGATATGAAGCACTGCACATATGACTGCTTACTGCCTCTGACACATGTTGACATGTATGTAATTGCTGCACTGGAGCTTTTATTCGGTTGGCCAAAGAGAATATTTACTACTACCATCACAAGTTCAACACATGCTCCATAAAATATGCAATACTTGTGAGTGTGATGCTTGTTCTTGGTTGATTTATGTAATAACGTGGTGAATAATGTGCTCAACTGAAATCCTGCTGAGTTTTTTGTTTTGTGTTGTTTTGTTTGTTTTTTTCCAAAGAAATATCAGAGCAATCCTACATTACCTCCAACTGCAACTTTAGGAATGAGTCTGTCTTTTTAGCCTTTTGCTCAATTTATTTGCATCAGCCAACACATCTTTTTAATTAGGGATTGCTCGTTGTTGTCCCATCAGGTGATGTTCAGTAAATCCGAAGGTGGCATGCAGCATGAGCAAGATGAAATTGTGTGATTTTTTTTTTGTGGAAATCTGAGCAGAACTAGTGAAGGATGAAGAGCATCTTCCTGTTCCTCATCGGTCTTTACTATGGACTCTACTGGGCATTTTAAAACTGTTAAACAACGATGGTTTCTGCCAGCTGTTCAACACAAGGCCCCCTTCCCCTCTCTGCCACTATGTAATCATTTCATCAACTCCCTCGCTTCCCTGTCTTCTCCCTTCACCGAACAGGCACATAACAAAACACACTCAGTGACATTGTGCATTTTCACACCATCACTTCTGGCACTCGATGAGACGGCATCCCAGCTTGCTCCCCTCGGTGCATTTTTGATGTGTGGGGTGGCGTCAGGCATGTTCTCTGATTGAGCGATTTATCATGTTGTCAAAAGGAGGCAACGGCGCAGCACTCTCAAGGTCAGCAGGCGGTGGCATTAGAGGGAGCGACTGCGGTGCCCCGGCTGCTGCAAACCGAGGGTTCCCACACTGTGCGCAAGACATGTTGGCGAAAGGAGTTAAAGAGTTTGAACATTACCTGTCCTATTGATCCAAAGAAAGCCGCCTGAACAGTCAAGGAGAACCCATCATCGGGTTATAAGCTGTTGACAGTATTGCGTCATTTTACAACACAAGATGAACTGGACAGTCTTTGAAATATCCTCTCAGATATCTATATATAACATTCTGACATGAATTTGCCTTAATCGTTATTTCTGACCATGGGACGACGTAGATGCATTTTTTTTTCCAATGAGATTGTTGAATTTCTGTGCCGTCGCTGCAATATTCCCAGCCTGCACCATTAGGTAATATGCAGCATCAGTATGCACTCCTCAACAAGAGGCTATAATTATGGAGTAAGATATGGTTGGAGGTTGGGGAGTGGTGGTGTGTGTGGAGTGGTTGGTCTGGTGCAGCGTTTAAAAAGGCTTGTCAGGAATATGAGTATGTAGAGCAGTTTAGTAAATCTAATGTTTAATTGAATGCGATTGTTTTAATCACTGAATTCAGAGGCAGGTCAAAACTTTTTTTAATCACAAAAGCCCTTAATGGCCTTCTTGTTTGAAGTGCCACTTGTAATCTTGGTCAGCCTTTATGTACTTGATGATTAGTAGTTTTAAATATCTATTGTATCTCTCTGTCATACAGTAGCTAATCATTTTAAATGGAAAATTAGAATATTCTTTTTTTCTGAGTGTATGTGAGTATTTGCACCTTTTACAACCTGCTTTTGTTCTAAATCTCATTTAACAATATAATATGTTTGTATATATCTGTGACAGACATTTTTCTTCAGTAGGAGAGTGCTGATTTTGGATTTCTGCTTACCGTCGGCCTGCTTGGGATCTTTAGACCTCAATGTCATTAGAGACGTGTAACCATGTTGAAGACGTTGAAAAGACTCCCGTTTTACAGATGACTAAGTCTTGTAAAAGTGTTATCAGATTGACAGAAGTCTGACTGCAGATGTCTTTGTATTTATTTGCCTTGCAGCTTTTTTAAATTTATTTTTATTTATAATTATAGTGCACATATATGTGAGTGTGGGTGTATGTATTCATAGTGTTTTGTCTTCTTTGGTTGTTAGCCTTTATACAGGCAGGCAGAGGATAAAAAAAAAAACCCTGCTGCATGTGCTGAAGTCAGACCCTTATTGTGCAGGGACATATAGAAAGTGGAAGACACCTGCAGTGGAGAACAAAGGTTATTTAGTTTTATACTTTGTACATCACTGGCCGCATACTATGTTTGCATTAATATATTGTCTATTGACTAAGAACTGTGATTAGCGCCCACCCCTCTTTCCTGTCTTGCTCCCCCTAAAAAGCTTTTATTTCTTAAGTGATACAAAAGCCATAATTGAGCCTGCTTTGAGAGGAGGTGTCAGTGTATGGGACTTCGGTGATCCGGGTGAATTCTGTTAAATGCAACCCCCCCACCCCCACCCTCTTCCACCACCACCCACCATCGCTAGGCGCAACTACCCCCCTACAGCAGGGTCACCAGGATCACTAGCTTTTCTCCAAATGGCCATTTTGGCTGGCAGGTGCATTATACCCTTTATTTTCAGATTGTCTATCCGCTCCTAATGCCTGGCAGGTTGATTGCTCTGGCTGCCTCACCAGGGAAAGGGCTGACGAGCACAGCCGAGACTAGTTGAAAGACAGTGATTACTGTTTTCCTTTAAGCCTGATTGAGGCCCTTGAAAGGAAAGATTTTAACCTTCTCCTGTTGGTTGCAGAGTATGGCCGTACATTGAAATGGCTTGTGTCATCAACCCAGTTCTGTAAACTCATCAGTGTACCCAATAACCTTCTTCCCCAAAACTCCATCTGGGAAAGGGTATAAATCACTTCATGCACAAAGTGACAGATGACATTATCATTTAGATTATCCCAGTAGGAAGGAACTTCTGGCATGCGGTGTTGTCATCTTAGATTAACTATAAGGCTTGTACCAAGATAAATGCTTGAAGAATCTGAATCTATCTTGAATCTGTTTTGTCCTGCTTTTGCTATTATTTTTTTACACTAAAAGCATAGGCCATATACAATCACTAAGAGATGTGTTTTGAAAAAGCGCGTTCATCTTCTTTGAGGTAGAACCGGTGTGCAGTTTGCCAGCTGGTCTGGCCTGTATTTTGTCGTACATTCTCTGAGGTTGAATAGGAGTTGCAGGACCTCCTGCTAGGATGGTAATTGCAGAGGCTTGCTGTTCAGTGAGAAGCTTGTCTCGGGGCAGCCAGGCGGAAAACCTCTGTGCCATCCCCATGCCACCTCTGAAGAGCACAAGACAATCCCAGCATCACCATCTGCTTTTGCACCATGCCGTCATCTGGCCAGACCAATGGGACGGGCTTGGGCAGCTGCTCCACACCCTCTGCCCCGTTGCCCTGTGGCCTAGAAGGGGGCAACCTGCTGCAGAGGAAACCGCTACACTGACAGCTAGACTTTCTATTGAATGGCTAGAGTCTCATTAACAGTTGGGAAAAGCTAGGGGTCCCTATGACAACAAGACACCCGCTGCGCTGTGTCCGTTTAACACAAATGACAAACTTCCCTGCTTTAGAGGAGCAGGTTTCTTTTTGAAAGGCAACATTGTGCTGACAAACCAAACAAATGCAAGGCAGAGATACAAAATCAGTCTTTAGCTGTGCCTATTATCACTGGGTGGAGCTTTTATTGGAAAAAAAGACAAAATAATGGAGGTGAAAGATGTGGTGACCGAAAGGATGAAACGTTTGTATGGAGGCACAATCGCTCGTTATGCGAATTTTGTAACTTTCAATTTAATGTTTACATTTGAAGCTTGGTCAAAAATGTCTTGTGTGGAAATATATTGATTTAGGGAGATGTTTTTTCCCTAACTCAATGTATTTTTATCGTTCACTTTCTAAACAACAGAGGAGGAAGAAGAGGAAGAAATTGCTGCAACTCAACCGGTAGTGGAGACTCAGACTGAGAAACCGGACCAGAAAGAGGAGGAGGAAGGTACTTTACTACAACTGACGATACTTAAGTGTACAATACAAATTGAGCCAGTACAGTTTTTCTAGGGATTTTTTATTAATATTGTTGCAGCATACAAAGATATTTTTATTCCTGAAAAGCAGTCCATCAAATGCTTTATCATAATGGCAATGAGCAGCAGGGATCTCTACTACATTTCAGTTTGTTTTTGTTTCTCTGTGTAGCACCCCCCCACGAGCTGACTGAGGAAGAAAAACTCCAGATCCTACACTCTGAAGAGTTTGTGAATTTCTTCGACCACAGCACTCGCATTATTGAGCGGGCTCTATCAGAGCATGTGGACCTTTTTTTTGACTACAGCGGCCGTGACCTGGAGGAGAAGGAGGGGTAACTAGAAAATGCATTTCCTGCAGAAAAGGCGTGAGAATGCTGAATAGCTGAATTGCTAAAGCTAACCTGGTTGAATAGCTTAAATCAGTAAAAGTTGTAAGAATAGTTTAAAAAGTAGGAATGGTTTTAATTAAGTTGAATAACACCTCTAATGTAAAAAAAGGTGGAAAAAAATAAATAATTTAAATGCTAAAGCTTAAATCAGTAAGAAGGTGTGAAGTAAGAAGGTGAATAGTAATAGTGAGAAAAGTAGGAATGGTTTTAATTAAGTTTAATAACACCACTACACCATAAGGAGCTAGAACTAGATTTTAAAAGTTAAATGGTTTTAATAGCTGAAAGTATGCAGAAGATACAGACAACCAAAACATTTACGAAACAATAAAAAAAAAAAAATCATAATGGCTTTGTCAGGGTTGATGTACTACAGACAAACCCCAGTCCATATCCACTGGGCCATCTCTAGGGGTTAACTGTCTTGATGGGGAATACATTGGTTGAGGTATTTCTATGGGAATTGAACCCTGGTCCCCACACAAAGGGCATGTGTCATAACCACTGCGCCACCACCAAACATCTGTTTAGTAAGCTATACATTGTAATATATAATGAGACAGAGCTGGACACAAACAGACATACAGAGTATTGCAGTGTCTGGGAAATGGTTGTCATGGCTACATATAATCAGTGGCCATGTTTGTAAACACAGCTAGGAAGCCTTTGACCTCTGTGATGTCATCTCTTTGATCTGTAATCAGTTAACGACTGCACCTGTCACCTGTGTCACCAGCTATTCAGACACTGAACAAGCTATCAAATAAATGCTCATACCGCCAAAAAGATACGAGATATCAATAAAATAACATGAGCACCAGAAGGCCTTTGTGAACGTATTGATATAAAATTCATGTGGATAAACTTAAAAATGTGGGCATATCAGCGATTTTAAAAAAAAAAAAAAAAAAAAGTAAAAGTGCTTCGCTGCGTTTTGCTCAGAAATGTGGACGATGTTTAACATGGCAGTGAATGGAGGAAGATTTGGAACTCTTGTCATTTAAAAGCTTGCTGAGCGAAAAGTATAATTCATATAGCATAAATGAAACTAGACAAGAATACCTACGTTTTGATGTATAGATTGTTCATGAGAAGTTAGAATTATCGGCGTGGGAGCAAGTTATAGAGATAGAACCACGATCATTTTTTCAAAGTCTTCCACTCTAGTGACATTACTCCACTCTCTACTTCACGCAATACACACTCATTATAAATGCAGAAAAATCCTAAAATGTACACTATACTTACAAACAGCTTTTTCACAAAAACTGTAAAATATATCAATCTGAAAAGCCAAGTTCTGATAGCTGATTATTTTGTGAACATTTTAAAGTTTGAACCACTTATGTATGTAAAAGTATGAAGGAGCTAAACATTTTGGGAGAAGAAGATTTAAAGGATTTACTTTAATGTTAAAATAAAATGTTTTAAAGCTTAATATTTGGAAAAGTATAAATAGCAGAAAAGAAGTCCCATCATCTGCTGAAAGAGCTGAAGATTTGAAAAGTTGAATGGTTTAAATAGCGGAAAGTATGCAGAAGATACGGAGAGCCAAAAAACGTATGGAATAATAAATAAAGAACCGAATAACAATAGTTGCAATGCTGTGCAACAGCATTCCCACAATAATTGGACAACTAAAAAACAAACATGGTAATTGGTTTTTGAAGTGTTTTTATTGATTTTTGGTGCTTTGTTTCCCCCCAGTGAAATCCAGGCCGGAACAAAGCTCTCACTCAACAGGCAGTTCATGGATGAGCGCTGGTCCAAGCATCGTGTCGTCACCTGCCTGGACTGGTCCCTCCAGGTCTATTTGTTTTTAATTTTTTTTCCCCTAAAAAAATCAATTTATTGTGTTGGTAATATGGGCATAAGTGTTGCTAATTGGCTGTTGAAACAACTTAGCTTTGCACAGCCATAATGCTTTATGATTACATGGCTTGAGTTTGACAGCATTTACTTTTCGCCACAAGTCCCTCAGGAAAAGTAAGTTATGTCCCACACATTGTCACTCAGTCGGGGGCCATAATGATTTGTTTCCCCTGGTGTCTAAGGTCATTTTATGCATGATTCTGCAATGACTTTTGACAGTGATTGAACACCAACTCTTTGTTCATAGTATTTACCAGCTCAGAGTGATATCCATACCCATGTGATTTGAAATTCTGAATTAACAAACTATAGATCTCAGATCAAGTATTATAAGCATCAGAGGTTAATGGTTTGTTTACATCGGGGTAGTGTTTCTGTAGTCATTCTCTGTCTGTGTTTCTAATATGCACTTCAGTGAGTTTTAGATTCTCAATGAGTTTTAGTTTTAATCTGTTTTAATCCACCGTTGTTCCTCTGAGCGATCTCATCTCAGAAACATAACTTTTTGTCTGAATTAAGAAGGGAATTAAAACCCCAATTTACCAATGTGCTTAAGGGGGGTAGGGCTAATTAAACAAGCCATAAATCTTGAGGAAAGGTTACTCATTCTTTAAGGCATTCAGCAGCACCACACAGGGCAGGCGAGGCTTTTCCACATGGAGCCAAGCCTGGGGGGCATGTCTGCTTCCCCTCCGACATTCATTTGGGCTGATTTTCATTTTTTTTTTTTTTTTTTTCTGTCACCAGTATCCTGAACTCCTGGTTGCCTCATACAACAACAACCAGGACGCTCCTCACGAGCCGGACGGCGTGGCCTTAGTATGGAACATGAAGTACAAGAAGGCCACACCGGAGTACATCTTCCACTGTCAGGTACCCAAAGCCTCTCTGCTTCTTTCTTCCACCCCCTCCCTACGTCCTAACGGGTGGCTACTTCCATGACAAGCGTGGAACACCGCCAACCAACCCCTGTTTGCTCCCCCGTCTATCCTCCCCGCCTTTATCCACATTGTGAGTTCACCATACTGGCATCCACCTCCACCACATCTTTCCGCAAACACATGTTCGTGAGGCGCCTGAGAAGACCTGTGGTGCAGGAGTTGAATAGAATCCAAGTGCTGCAGCAGGATTAAGTGTGTGGGGCAGGGCTAGTTATCATGTGAATCCAAACAAGGGCCCTGTGTTCAGACAAGCTAACAGGGAGAGCAGCACAGCTCTTCTGCTCTGCCCAGCCTTATTATAATGCCTGCCCTGAGGCTCCTTCACCAAGACAAGTTGAGTAGAAACACATGCTGTCGCCGACACAGCGGATGTAGATGCAGGCGTATTGCTCAGATGAATAAAACTGAACAGAAGTGAGAACGCAGTTTTCTCCGTGCCTCAAAGTCGTCTCATAATGAGATATTTCTGAACCATGCGTCACAATTTTTGTCAAGAAAAGTCCCTTTAGAAAAAATATTGATGATTGAATACAGTTCTCCATTATTTGCATCTTCAGTATTACACTCTGCCTGCCAGGTTATTTGGTTATCTTGCTAAAACTGTCTTGCATGAAGGTTATAATATTTAGTTTTTGTTGCGACAGTCCTAGAGAGTTGTGCCTACACAACTAAATTTGGTGGACAAAATAAAAGAATCATCTGTCAGCAAAGCACTACAGTTGAGCAGCACCACTACATCCTGCTCCAAAATTATCAAACCGTTGAATCAACACCTGCATTCCTGCTCTTTTTGATTGGCCATAATGTTTTTTTCTAAATACCTGTTGCCGAGCTGTCTCTCTATAAACATGTTCCTTTTCATCACTGGAGAAGCTAAACATTGCCTAACCCTTTCTCTATTTTAACCTCTTTCTGACAGTCTGCGGTTCTGTCGGCTGCGTTTGCCAAGTTCCACCCCAACCTTGTGGTGGGGGGCACATACTCAGGGCAGATTGTACTATGGGACAACAGGAGCAACAGGAGGACCCCGGTGCAGAGGACTCCGCTGTCAGCAGCAGCACACACGGTACACTAAACAACCAACACAGTGGGCTTATTCTTTATTCTAACACAGCAGAAGAGTAAAAATGTCTCCCTCATTCTCTTTGCAGCACCCAGTGTACTGTGTGAATGTAGTTGGAACCCAGAATGCTCACAACCTGATTAGCATATCCACTGATGGCAAGATTTGCTCCTGGAGTCTGGACATGCTCTCTCAGCCACAGGTAATGTGCGTATTTATGTGTGTGGGTGTGGGTGGGTGTATGTGGGTGTGTGGGTGTGTGGGCGTGGGTCTGGTGGGTGGGTGGGTGGGTGGGCGGCTGAGGGGGTTGAACAGGTGTTCTCCTATGGGTGGTCAGAGGAATATTTCCAAATTACATAAACAACTCAGGGTTAAATATTTAACCATAAAATTGTGAATTGCTATGTTAATAATACCTCACATTTTAAAGCTATTAGCTTTTTGAGTTTTTACATTTTATGTATTTTCTGTCTATTCAGTCTCACATTCTACACATTTCCTGTCTCTCCCTTTCATACTAAATGGCAAACATTTTGGCCAGACCCCTTCTTTTTAGCATTCCAGTTTGGTATTTCCCCTGACTTTATTTCTACAACTCATTTTTCACTTTCAAGGAAATTAACTTTGCTAGCTGTGTCATTTCATCGGTGCTGCCAAGACCTCAATGTCAGACTTCCATTTTTTATAAAGTGCTAGTTGAATTTAGATTATATATTAATAAGCTGTTATGTGATTTTTATAGGTTGTGCTTGGCAGAGTGTGTGTTAACATAAAGCCTGAGCAGGGAGCTTGTTAAAGATGTTGTTCCATGTTGCCTCCCCTCCACAGGACAGCATGGAGCTGGTGTTCAAGCAGTCCAAAGCTGTAGCTGTCACCTCCATGTCTTTCCCTCTCGGAGATGTCAATAATTTTGTGGTGGGCAGCGAGGATGGCTCTGTCTACATGTCATGTCGTCATGGAAGGTGTGTTCATAAGCAAACCGCGGCCCCCTGGCGCCCCTCCCCGAACACCGCCAGGAAACTAAGGCGTCTTGTTAGGCCCACGTCGGACCGAGTGTCAAATAAATATAGCCCACTCACTTCCCAGTGCAACGCAAATCCAACACTTGATCTCCTGCTGTTTGAGGTTTCACTCCTGCCCAGTCATCCTGTTTTTCTTTTCCGCCTGTCAGTTGTGTTTGTAAAGGTCGCTCAACATAAACAGGGCACACATGCAGAGGAAACAAATCATTTTTTCCCTGTCTTTTTTTTCTCTTCTCAGTATGTTTCTCTTGGTGAGAGAGTTTGTTTGCAGTCAGTCTTCCCGGGGAGAATTAAAACTGCAGTTCATCCCACAATGTTCTCATTTAAGACACTCATGGCGGTTGGTCCTCTGGTGAAGAAGCAAAGAAATGTGGCTTAAATCAGAGCTGCCACTGAGTAGCAGGTTAGCCTCACAGTAAATGTCCTGCAGTATGCCCAGAGACCACAGAGAGGGGATAGCTGCTAAGTTTTGCACAGCAGAATCATCTCTGTAATTGGGGGAATAATTTTCCACCTCATTTACAATGGTATGATACTCTCATTGCAGTTAATAATGCATAAGCATCACTCATGCTGAGTATTTACCTCTCTACGTTAATTATCAGGGCCTCAGTTGATGAACAGCTCTGCAACATGTGGTTGAGGGATAGCAGGACACGTTTGCCACCCTGCTGGAAATAACAATATAAGTAAATGATTAATGTGAATACGTCTGTCAGAGGTATCTGTGCCTTCTTGCATGCTTAATGTAATGCCCAAATTAATTAAGCACAGTAGTATTAACTGTTTGGATTTTCTTTGTTTGTTCCCTTTGTACAGAAATCTATATTCACACTGCTGCTTTTTAAAATTAAATTTCGCATGCTCACTTGAACTGTCAGTAGATTTACACTCACTCCTTACTTCATCTTCTTTGTGCTCCACAGCAAAGCAGGCATCAGTGAGATGTTTGAGGGCCACCATGGGCCCATCACAGGGATCCACTGCCACACTGCTGCAGGGCCCCTAGACTTCTCTCACCTGTTTGTTACCTCCTCTTTCGACTGGACTGTCAAGCTGTGGAGCACCAAGGTTAGAGCAAGATCTAGAAAACCTCAGGATTATTTGGTTTGGCTAATTTGGTGTGTAAGAAATAGTTTCCACCCTCTGTGTGTTTTGTGTCTCTACTAGGTTCCATATAATCCATCTTTTGTTCATTTTCAACTGCAGTATAGTTCACCGTGGTTCAGATTTTACACCTTGCTTATCCAAAATAACTCATTTGTTCCCTCTAATTTAACAAGCATAAGAGTATAACAGCATAACAGGCTACATAAAGTACATCACAGCTATCAGGACAATTTGGGCCTTCCGTCACATTTAAGACGTCAGCCACTTTGTCCAATCCTTTATGATCCATTCCTAATAATGCTATGCATCAGACTTGTGTTGCTTCTTCTGTACACCTGCTGTTAGTGCAGAGGCTGCTGCCTATTTTACAGATTCTGACCTGATGGTGGCACAAAATTAAAAGTTAAGGAAGTTTTGTGCCAATCCATCAAATATTTGTCAATATGTTATGCGTTGAAGTTGTTTTTGTAATCTTATTCTGTTGAAAATGTGCCAGATGAATTAAAGGCATTTTAAAATAATTTTCTTAAAGATGAGTGCCTTGGGTTCTTCCTGGATGTCTGCCTGGATTTGTTCATGCCCCCAACCAAACAGCACCGTCTTTTGTTCACTAACACTAATTCCAAGAAGCTTTCCAATCGCTTCTGTTCTTCATTATGTGTCACTATACTTTGACTCTGGACCAAATTTGTGCAGCCATCCCTTGAGCCTCATTGCTAGCATAGCTAAATAATTAGGCAGCTTGATAAAGTTTAAAAATGTTATAACCTGAAAACATAATCAAATATAGTATTCACTAATTATATTTGAGCATATCTATATATCATATGGTGATATCTCTGTATAAATGAATAGACACCTATTCAGCAAAAATCTAAACTCTAAAGTCATATTTTGCAGAACAACAAGCCGCTTTACTCATTTGAAGATAACTCGGATTACGTGTATGACGTCATGTGGTCTCCCACTCACCCTGCTCTGTTTGCTTGTGTGGACGGAGTTGGCCATCTTGACCTGTGGAACCTCAACAACGACACTGAGGTATTACGTTCTTACTGATGGCATTACACATATTTCACCACATTTATTTTTAGTTTTCCTTAACATCTTAAGAGGAGACGTTTTTTTTGTAGGAGACCCACACTCAGAGCATGTTTCCACTCTTCTACTTGGTGTTTTATGGCATTGTTGTTTTAGGTTCCTACCGCCAGCGTTACAGTGGAGGGTAACCCGGCGCTTAACAGGGTCAGATGGGCTCATTCTGGCAGAGAAATAGCTGTGGGAGACTCTGATGGACGAGTTCTTGTGTATGATGTTGGAGAGGTGAGCTGGCATAAGTCTACTTTTTTTTTACCATAACATTTCTCTTGAGTGCACTTTATTTATTTTTTTGTCATATTTACTTATGTGGTTGCAGACATGATTCAGCCTCTTACCTGCTATAATTTGTCCTGTTGTGATTAGTGACTAATTACACAGCGTCAAGTGGCTTTAACTCAAAATGATTCTTTATGGCTTGAGTATGTAATAGATCCATTGTTTATAAATAAGTGTACATGTGATCTTGTACCACCACAGAAATCCTATATTTGAGATTTTAGTCATGCCTCTGTTGTGCCCCTATCCCAGCAAACTGCGGTTCCACGAAACGACGAGTGGACCCGTTTTGTTCGCACGCTGGCAGAGATCAACGAGAACAGAGATGATGCAGAGGAGCTGGCAGCTCCGCGCCTGGCTGCCTGATCCATTCACCATGGAGGCAATGTTTAAGGGACCAGTGGTGCGCTTGTTAATATCAGCCCTGATTTTGATGGAAGGAAAAGATGTGATGACATGACCAATACAAAAAGATGAAGTTATGATCAGAAAGAAGTATGGACACCTTTTGATTTCTTACACCTTCTTATTTGGACAACTCTGCCTTCTCAGATAGCTGGACCGTCACCAGTCTTTCTTGGATTAACACAAGCGACAAGGCTATCAACCTCAGACAATAACATGAAGCCATATTCACGAAACACAACCCAGTCGTCCGTATTCAACCAGATGCCTTAAACTTTTATTTTAATCTTTGATTGTAAAATCTACCTGTCTTCATTTAGGGCATGTTAACATGAGGCTCAATTTTTTTACTTTCTTTAACCAAATAGGTAATACACATAGCTGAGCTCCATTTCCACCAACGTTGTAGTAGAGCAATCACATCTTTACACACCTAGGAATGTAAACTTATAACTGTAGAACCATGTCGTCATCTCCGTTCCTTGATAACCTAAATATTCACTAAAATACTAATGTCCAAAATCCAGATGTCTTTCTACTTTCTGTATTGTAATACTGCACATTTTCACTTAATCAATGCAGCTGGTTAGACTAGAGATAATTGGAATATCCTGAATACCTAAGAAGATGATCATGTATGCTGTAACTGCTCAGTAATATATGTTGACAGGATCTGAACGGAGATCGTTTGTTTCCTGAAGAATCTCAAAGCTTTGTGTCAAAACTGAGAATGTACTTTTCACACAGTAGAAACAGTCTGAATGATTTATTTGAATAAAATACAATAAATACATTTAAATTATTTCCAGAGTCCATGGTCATGATTTCAAAATTCACACTTTTGAAAACATTTGTACATCCTTGTGTCTCTTAAGTTTAACTGACACATGCACACCAAAGCTATTGCACACCAGAAAATGCAGTTACAATTCTTTGTCATACCACAATGTCCCCCTGGAGAAGTAGTATAACGTTGTGCAAGCTATGCAAAGAAAATGCAATAAAGCCATACTCATGCAGCATTCAAAGTAAGACAACTGTTGAAATGTATTTAATTGAAACGTGGCTCAATTAAACCATTTTGGAGGAAACATAATGACTGGACGAGCATGCAGCCCTCGCAGGCACAATGAGTGACGCTTTAAGAAGCCTGTGGCTCCGTTTTGGGCACCGCTGGTTTGATTGTCCCCTCTCCAGAAGGCTTGAACTTGGGCAGGTGTAGACCAAACTTTCTCTCCACACCAGCAAAGGTTGCAGCAGCCAGATGGTAGCCGCCTACGTGGTCTGCAGTCACGGAGGGGAGGTCCATCATGGGTTTCGGAGTGGACTCAGAGCCGGCAGGGCGACTGAGGAGAGAGTCAGATTAGGTTAAGATGCATTTCTTGACATTGACAAGAGGTACGTACTTGTGCAAACCGTGTTCAAGTACTTACTGTCCTCCAAAGTCCAAGTAGAACCATCTCTGTAACAGTTCATATGTCACCAGGGTTACACCAAACTGCGGTGAAGATCTAAAGACGCGAGCTAATGGAAGATAGTTTGAAAATTACAATGTGGGATTTAATATTCTTGCGATGCCTTCTCGACAGTTACAGCCACCACAGCGAGCCCTGTTTCCCAGTCATGAAACCACTTAATGGACTGTTGAGTGTGTGTATATGTGTGCATGTGTGCATTTACCTCCTGCACCCTTCCAAAACGCCCTGAAACCTTCCTCCCTGAGGATCTTCATGAAGCAGTCAATGACTCCGCTGTATGTCGTCTGGCCTGCTCTGGCCGACACCTGGAGCCTGGTCTTGATGACATCAGCAGGGGTCACCAGCGAAGCCGCTGGTACACCTTAGGAAACATTTCACAACAGACATAATGAAGTGCTTTCACTATGCACACATGGGTGCCACATCCTGAAATCCCTGCTGCAGCATCATGCAGGGCTTGAAATAGGTATATATAATATAGCTGTATAGTGTGATATGACAAAAGCAATGTATACAGTGAAGGGAAAAAAGTATTTGATCCCCTGCTGATTTTGTACGTTTGCCCACTGACAAAGAAATTATCAATCTATAATTTGAATGGTAGATTTATTTGAAAAGTGAGACTCAATAACAAGAAAATCCAGAAAAACTTGTGTCAAAAATGTTATAAATTGATTTGCATTTTAATGAGGGAAATAAGTATTTGACGCCCTCTCAATCAGAAAGATTTCTGGCTCCCAGGTGTCTTTTATACAGGTAACGAGCTGAGATTAAGAGCACACTCTGAAAAGGGAGTGCTCCTAATCTCAGTTTGTTACCTGTATAAAAGACACCTGTCCACAGAAGCAATCAATCAATCCTATTCCAAACTCTCCACCGTGGCCAAGACCAAAGAGCTCTCCAAGAATGTCAGAGACAAGATTTTAGACCTACACAAGTCTGGAATGGGCCACAAGACCATTGCCAAGCAGCTTGGTGAGAAGGTGACAACAGTTGGTGTAATTATTCGCAAATGGAAGAAACACAAAAAGAAATGTCAATCTCCCTCGGCCTGGGGCTCCATGCAAGATCTCACCTCGGGTAGTTGCAGTGATCACGAGAACAGTGAGGAATCAGCCCAGAACTACACGGGAGGATCTTGTCAATAATCTCAAGGCAGCTGGGACCATAGTCACCAAGAAAACAATTGGTGACACACTACTCAAGGACTGAAATCCTGCAGCGCCCACAAAGTCCCCCTGCTTAAGAAAGGACATATACATGCCCGTCTCAAGTTTGCCAATGAACATCTGAATGATTCAGAGGACAACTGGGTGAAAGTGATGTGGTTAGATGAGACCAAAATGGAGCTCTTTGGCATCAACTTAACTCGCCGTGTCTGGGGGAAGAAGAATGCTGCCTATGACCCCAAGAACACCATCCCCACCGTTAAACATGGAGGTGGAAACAGTATGCTTTGGGGGTGTTTTTCTGCTAAGGGGACAGGACAACTTCACTGCATCAAAGGAACGATGGATGGGGCCATGTACCATCAAATCTTGGGTGAGAACTTCCTTCCCTCAGCCAGGGCATTGAAAATGGGTCGTGGGTGGGTATTCTAGCGTGACAATGACCCGAAACACACTGCCAAGGCAACAAAGGAGTGGCTCAAGAAGAAGCACATTAAGGTCCTGGAGTGGCCTAGCCAGTCTCCAGACCTTAATCCCATAGAATATCTGTGGAGGGAGCGGAAGGTTTGAGTTGCCAAACGTCAGCCTCAAAACCTTAACGACTTGGAGAAAATCTGCAAAGAGGAGTGGGACAAAATCCCTCCTGAGATGTGTGCAAACCATGTGGCCAACTACAAGAAACGTCTGACCTCTGTGATTGCCAACAAGGGTTATGCCACAAAGTACTAAGTCATGTTTTGCAAAGGGGTCAAATACATATTTCCCTCATTAAAATGCAAATCAATTTATAAAATTTTTGACATACGTTTTTCTGGATTTGTTATTCTGTCTCTCACTGTTCAAATAAATCTAAATTAAAATTATAGAGTGATCATTTCATTGTACAAAATCAGCAGTGGATCAAATACTCTTATCTCTTCACTGTATATACAGCCAGGGTATTGTAAGATCCAATGGATGGAGAAAGCACAAATGAGAGAAAACTAAAATGCATTTTTTTGGAGCAGAAATTGTGACACTTCCCACAATTAATCTCGGATGTTCAGATGCTGAGCTTTCCAGATGTTTGTTACCTGCAATAGCTCCAGCAGTGAGCAGCTGTAGTGCCCCAAGCCTTCCGTCCTCGTCTGCCAGTTTCTCCTTGGTGTGGGCATAAACAGGAAAGTAGATGGCGGAGAAGGGGATGTCACGCAGGAAGCATGCTTTGGCTCCCTAACAGAAAAAAAGATACATTTGAAATATATATATACACGCCATGAACCACAGTCAGTCACAGGCAGAGGCAGTGGTTGAGGAGGTTTGTCTTTAGGATTAAGTGGTCTGGGAGCTGTCTTATTCAACCTACAGGGGGCTTAAGTGTTGATGATGGAGCCAAAGAGCCCCCAGGCAGAGCTGCAGTGCTGGGCCTCTAGAGAGATCCATCACACACACACACACACACACACACACACACACACACACACACACACAGGCCCCAGTGTGCTAGGTTCTTCTGCCAAAAGGAAGTCAGCTTTTTTACTTTTTAACAAGCCACACACTGTCTGCTACTCATTAAAATATGGAGTATGAACACATGACTGGAGCTGTAAGTAAACCCACAAGGATCTGGAAAAGGAGCAGTAGTAAAGCCTAATCCCTCACTAATTTGCTGTTGGTTTTTGGCCATAGCTCATTTTTGCATGTTTAACGCTGTTTTGGAAAATTGCAAACAGTCAGCAAAAAGACTGTTTGATCTTCAAATTTGTGATTCTGACCTCCATTATGTCTATGTACAGACACACACACACACACACACAAACACACACACACACACACACACACACACACACACACACGTTGGTTCAAATACAGTATTATTTCATCTGTGCATCATTACAGGAAAAAAAACATCAAATCATATGTAATATACAATTGTTGTACAAAAGTACTGTATTTTACTTTTATGTTACTTTACTCTTTTATTTAAAGGTGCTCTAAGCGATGTTGGGTGACGTTATTTCTTGTTGACATTCAAAGTATTTTCAAACAAAACGAGACTAGCTTGCCCCTCCCTCCTCCTTCTGTGCTTCTGCGCACTAACCCCCCACCTCCACCCCCAAATCCTTCTTGTTGATTAGTGGCTGGAGCGCTGGAACACTGTTTGTGTATGCTTCTTGGTGCAGGTGGGCACATTTTGTTTTTGTTGCCGTTTGTACACCCTGGGCTGTCTACAGAGACCGTGATTTTTTACAGTGTGTTCTGGGGACAGGCAGCTCGAGAGAGAGAGCAATGTTTGCTGTATTTGACAACAAATATTGTAGCATAAAACATGCATGACATTGCTTAGAGCACCTTTAACTCCATGTAAGAAGGAAATATTTCACCACTATATTTAGTGTATTTTGACCACTACAGTGATTTGTTTTGCAATTTCTTATTTTTTCCCCATCACAAAAATATGGTTTTCTTCAAAAAATAAGCATTTTTAAAGTACCCCGGGTGCCCATGTAGAGGTTTACTCCCCAACGCAGCGGGTCCGGGTTAGACTTTGACCTGCGGCCCTTTGCTGCATGTCATTCCTCCTCTCTCATCTTTCAGGTCTAAGCTGTCCTGTCTAAATAAAGGCCTACAATGCCCAAAAAATAATCTTAAAAAAAAATAAAACACTATAGCTAAAAGTAACTCCATAACCTATTACCACATTAAAATGCTTTTTAAAATAGATGCACCATTAATAATAATCCAATAAAAGCAGTTATAGTTATAATAGTTATAAAAAAAAAGAGTATTTCTTTTTTGTGTTATATTATTATAACCGCTAAAAGATTATTTTTTGGGCATTTTAGGCTTTTATTTGTACATGACAGCTGAAGACATGAAGGGAGAGCGAGAGGGGGAACAACATGCAGCGTAGGGCCGGAGGTCAGACTCGAACCCGCGGCCACTGCTTCATGGAGTACACCTCTATATAAGGGCTCTACAAGGTGAGCTACCCAGGAGTAAAAAAATAAAAATAAAGAGTACTTTTACTTACGTACATTGTCCTGATAATACTTCTATACTTGTTTAAGGTGTTTTTTTGCATGGAGGAACTTTACTTGAGATAAAGTGCCGTTCCACTGTGGTATTGCAAGTCTTACTTAAAAGTAGAGCTCACATGTTTAGTTGATTAATCACAAACAAATGAATCTGCAACTATTTGTTATTGTAGTTAAAAGTAATTCCAGCTTAATTGTGAGGATTTGCTGTTCGTTGTCTTTTGTGAAAGTAAATGTAATCTCTTTTTGGGCAGTTGATTGGACCAAACAAAACATCTGAAGATGTCACCTTTGGCTTTAGGGAAATTGTGATGGGCATTTTCAACTTTTCTGAAAATGTCTTCCAAACTTTTTCAATAGTTACTATAAACAGAGGTGAACAATAAATAAACTCTCCATGTTTTTTAGTATTGTGTCTCAGGAACATAAGAGCACCTTTCACTGCCCTTGTATGACAGTGAAGAGAGGTTGATGCTGCAAACGTACAGGGCTGCAGAGGTGCTGACCTACCTTGTAGAGGCCAAAGAAACCCAGGTCTCTCACAACACTCAGGGCTTTGACCCTGGGGCCTGTGGTGATCTCTCCAGCCACCTGCAGACGGATCTTAACAATCTCCAGAGGATTGGTGAAAATCACCTGAGAAGCTCCAGCCTGCAGGACAAAGAAACAGCTGATGAGGGGGGGTTTATGCAAATTTAGGTTTGTAAGATTGAGTGAGGTTACACATCTGAGGGGTGAACTTTGGGTGAGCATGTAATGATGTGTAAGCATTTCTCCATAGAAGTTGTTTTCTAATTATCTCAGTAAACTTCAGCACAAACGCCCCCTCCCCCGATCTGATTTCATATAGTAAGTGAGTGGCCTTGACAGGAGGAGGAAAAAGCAGGCATTGATAGAGGAACAACTGGGGTCAGAGTAGAGCAGGCTTAGGGTGAGGAGAAGCCCCGGCTCATGGTTGGGAGGCTCTGACCCTGGCACCAGCCCTCTGCCCCCTTGCCTCCCCTGAGGCACCTCCTGTGGCAGGGTGAGCGGGCCAGCCTGGCCTCGCCCCGCACACTTCCCCAATTCACCCCCATTCCCAGGGGAGAGCGCTGAATCACCCGGACGGCTCAGGGTCCAGGCATGCAATGCCCTAAAGGCACGGCACCCTCTGACTCAGGCACATTTATCACCCTCGCCAAATCTAATCAGGCCCCAGGATGGCTGCTGGTGACATTCAGGGCAAGGGTCTTATCTGTAAACATCCGAGCAAAGGTCTAAAAAAAGCTCTAGCACATTTATTCATTTTCAAAGTGGAGGGGGAATATCCGCTGCTCTGAAGATTGATGCATTGGTCCCGTCTTTTATCTTCTCCAGTTCTCTCCTCTAATGGGAGCACTAATTTAACAAGCTGTCAGATTAACCAGACTTTTAACTTTTATGAAATAACATGAGGATATCATCTTATTCATATAAACAAATAAATCTACATGCAGGTCATAGAGGGGATGTATCCTGATCAGTTAATATTCTGTATTGGAAACGCCATCCTCGTTGTCCTGTGTGGGGACCTGCACTGTGACCACGCCTCAGGTATGTCCCGCGTTGTCAAACTCAATCACACTGAGATAGACCCAGCTTCATTCAGGACCCTTCAGGGCCTCTTCCTACAATTATACCCTGACAGAGGTCACAACCCCGCTCCTCTGTGAGCAACCTGCGGGCTCTGCTGCGAAACCGGCCTGTTTCACTTCACCTCAGCCAGTGGAGAGGCAGAGTGAAGGAATTACATCTTTAATCTAGTGCTGCACTCAAACATTGCAATTTGGCCAAGAGTTCTTTTTAAAAGTCCAATTCAGAGGATTAAGGGATGAAAGTTAACTGTTAGCGATGTAGGATGCCAAAAACATAGTGACATAAGAAGCTGAATAATTATGATCTCTTACACAAACTAAATAAATAAGTGATTACTGATGGATTTTGAAAAAAATGTCAAGCAAAAAGATTTTTTTTTTAAATTACCACAAAATAATCTGGTAAAAGTACCCAACAGTGTTTTTCAATGAAATGCAAAAAATTGGTTTAGTTCACTTGACCTGGTATGATGTTAGGGTGAAAACATACAAAACTTGAGTGAGTATTTTGTGTATATAGTAAGTGTAACTGAGTACATCTACTCAGTTACTCAATGTGAGGTATTTGAGCATTTCCAATTCAAAATACGTTATTACTTTACTCCACTATGATTCAGAAGAAAAACTATACTTCAGTATACTTATCTTACAGATTTAGTTTTTAGTTACATACAAAACATACAAAGATGATGAATATTGTTACAGATTAAAACTACCCAGTACATGAAATAGTGAAAACCTCGAACAACTACAATAATTAAATGCCACTTACACATTAATGCATCAGAAATAATTTTCCAAATTTCTAAATTTCCATTTTCTTGATACTTTAAGTACATTTAGCTAATAATACTAGCGACATTATCATTATCATTGCAGTATTGCTATATTTACTTCAGTCATTTCTATTAAAATGTAGGAGTTAAATTAGTAGTAGCATTAAACTTGAACAACAGTAAAAGACTAAAGATTAATAAAATAATAATTTCCATATTAATTACATTAAATCATGTATATTTTTCATAAGTTGTAGGTCTTTTTACTTGGCTTTGAGTTCATCTACAGACTGAATTTAAAAAGATCACTAAAGTAATGCTTACACATCCACCAGCGAGAATCTCTGCAGGCAGAGGGATGGTATTATCTTGTGTAGTGAACTTGTCTCTGATAAAATCATTCATCTGGAAAAAAAGAGGGAAGACAGAAGAAGAAGACATCAAAAAAAAAAAGGCAGATGAGACACAATCCCAATCTTGATAGCAGGGCATTAATGTTTACTTGTGGTTGCAGTCACATCTTGATTGCGAAGAGTGTGTTTCTTCTGTGCTCTATGCATGTTTTTTTATTCACAGTAAATCATTTGGAGCAACTTTCTGAACACTCTGTGCTACACAGTGGAATGACTTGCCGTGAGTTTGATAGCTTTTTCCGGGGCAACGCCGATGAGCTGCGGGAGCAGACCTGCAAAATATTATTCATAGATACCATTAGAATACCTGACAGAGAGAGAGAGACAAAGCCCAACTCCAAATGAATGCACATGTTTTATCTTTGCTGACTGAATACATCCACTGACAGCTAGAACAACTGCAGGGTTCTTGTGTGCGTAAAACAAACCCATAAATATTTACAGATGTGGCTGATACATTTGATGCACCACAACACAAAGGTCCCATTGAAAATGAACAAAAGTCCAAAAATATGACACTACTGGTGTGTATGGGATCAGCATTGTTGAGGCCTGATCCCACTGTTAGTGGAGAACAGAGAGCGCTGTGTGGTCACGGACAAGATCGGGGGGGTTGGGGGTGCTACGGTGGCGATAACCGCCATACTGTTTCACCGTCTGTCCTTCATCAGGCCAGATAAACTTCTGAAGGAGCTGCTGAGTGACTGCTGCTGGTATGCCGCCAGAAAACAGCCAAGCGTGTCTGTCTCTGAGTCAATCACCCTCTTATCATGTGCAAGTAAGGAGGAAGGAAGGCAGAGGGAAGCAGATCAGAGCAACAAAGAGCTGCAGTGGTTGAGGTAGCAGTAGATGGCAGTCTTGACTTCCTTCATATGAGCAGATCGAGGGTAGAAGTGTTGTATATCACTAAGCCTTCAGCACCATTATCACTGTCCCGGGCAGAGGCAAATTAGACACTGCCACTACATGAATTCTGCTGGTCATTTTCCTCAGGGAGCTCTCTCAGGTATTGAGATAATGAAAATGCGACCCCTGGGTGTTGCTTTATTCACTGCTGAACAGAGAGGGCAAAGGTTTCTGGTATCAATTAGCAAACCATGTTGCTGATATTAGCACACTGACAACTCCTAATGCTTTCCTATCTGATGGTTTGTTTTGTACGAGAGCCATATGTTGGCCTGCACACAGATTTCCTTTTAAGCACTATAAAATCTGTAAAGGATTACCTCTGTAGAATCCGAAGAAGCCCTCGTAACGAAGCACTTTCTTCGCACAGTCAAAGCTGTTCTTGTACATCAGTTCTCCTACAAAGGAGCCTGTGGAGCGTTGGTTCTGCATGCGCGTCTTCACCAGGTCAATGGGGTACACAGCCGTGGCACCGGTTGCTACAAGACACACATATTTGTCACTGGTTAAAATCTTTGTTTTCTAGAAACTTTAGGCAGCGTTTCTGAGCATACTGACCACATGTCACAAATGATGTTAGTACAAATTTGTATAGTTTTCTTCCACACATACTTACAACTGTGAGGATTAGGGCTGAATTCATTGATTCATTGTTTTGTCTATTAATGTCAGAAAAAGGTTTTTAAAACGCCCATTACATTTCACAGAACCCAAGTTGGCATCTTTCAAATTCCTTATCTGTCCAACCAACATTCCAAAGCTTAAAGACAAGCAATATAATATTATATATGAGAAAGAAAAGAAGCAAATCCTCACATTTAAGAAGCTGAAACTGGTGAATCTTTGGCATTTACACTTGAAGAATGACTGGAACGATAAAGTTAATTAATTAATTTCCTGTGGCTCGACTAATAGATTTAATAATCTTTTCAACTCTAAAATAGAATTGTTGAGCTCTTGGACAGTTCTCTGTATGCATTTAAGCCATCTTGTCACCCCACTTAATTTGTAATTGTTCATGATAATTCTGCAGCTAAATTTGGGAAGGGGTCGTTTAATGATCACTAAGAAATACTGTAAATAAGGTGTGTTTGTGTATAAACTATGAACAAACTGTTATTAAGCCGAGAGTAGGAAGTCTGGGAACTAAGGGAATTGAAAAGGCAATGCTGCAGCAGGTTGCACTAAACTCCTGCTCTCGGCTTTACTTGCCTTATCTTGTCTGACATCAAAGGCTGCTGTAATGACTATTCTCTCAGACATGCAAACAGCTTGGTCAGCACAGAGGCTGGGTGAGTAACAGCTTATTATCGGCAATTTCACCACTAGCCTCATAATATATACTGTGTGTTGTTTGGATCATGTCTGAATCGGGCACTGGTGAAGAGGATTTGATGTTTGGGGAAGGCACACACACACACATAAGGGGTGAGAGTGTATTCCTATCTGACGGGCAGTTATGTCAGACGTTTCTTGTATCAGTTCCTTCCAGTGTAATTAGATGGAGATTCCAGAGAGTGCGGTTCCGGAAGATTTGTGTCATTCCAAAGCTCTGACTCCAACGACAGCCTGGAGCCACCGGTGGCACGGCAGCACAATGCCGGAGCCTCACATCACAACCCCTCTCCCATGCAGCACAATGGCCGGCCCCGGGGCCTCAGAGCGCCTGTCTGGCCAGCTAAGGTTACCCCTCGGGCGGGCCGGGGGCTCTGCTGCAGACATGTCACTCACCTCCAGCGATTGAGCCCAGAGAAAACCTGTAGCCAGACTCTGCAGCCTGGAGCCAGATGGGCCGAGACATTTCATGAGCATGCTGTGTAGGAGAAAAAGACACCAGTGGTCAAATGAATCTGGAGAAAGACGGGGGGGTCAAAACACTAACCATGAATCGGCTGACTATTAAACTATAGCGAACCAGATACCATGTGGAAAGAAAAATTCTATAGTTCTCAACATTGGAGGAAGGCGATGGAACGTGGACATGTCATATAACGTCTAATTCATCATCAGCCAGTATTAAATGTCATGGAGAGACCAGCTCTGATACAGTAAATGACTGTAGCAGAGTTTTCCATTCCACTGCATGTGGGGGGCTTCAAGCTAAAGGTTTTATTTTATTTTAACAACAAAGTATATATTCTCTCTTATCTACTTGATCTCTGATTTGGTGTTTGATGTTGAAAGCAGAGCCCCTTTGTTTTCACTGTGGTGCAGGGGAACAGATTAGCCCCACTGGCCTTTTCCATGTACAGATAAGTATCTACATGAATATTACACAGTCCGAGTGAGACTCTGTTAAAGTATGTGTGTGCATGTCAAACTTTTCCCAGACCAGATGAGTAGAGCAGATCAGTCTTTTCCCCTTCCCAGATGCTTCCACCGAGGGTTGCATGCTAACGAGAACTAGGTCTTGATCAAAGGGCTTAAACAATTAGCCTACTTCCACTAAAGGGCAGGCCAGAGAACTGCAGCATCCCCCCAAAGGAATCAAGTTCCAGACCTCTGAGGGAGTCCCAGGAGCATGAGTGGCCTGAAAGCTCTGACCACAGCCTGATATAGAGCCGTGTTTTCCGGTGGAAGCAGGAACTATTTTGTTCCCCACATCCACCTTGACTCCCTCCCCTCCTGCCATTAGCAGACTTTTCTAAAGGCTCCTAAAACTCCTTAAGCCCCACACTGATAAAAGCCTCTTATTAGCGTCTAAGATGTGTGATTCAAACTCATGTGTATGTGCAGCTATACTGAATAAAAGGGGGAGAGCCTTTCATGGAGAGGTGCAAGGCAAGAATCCATTCCTCTTCTATAACTATAATTGGTGTACTTTTATCTGGGAGTTAAAGTAATGCACTTCACAAGGGAAGAAAAAACATGGGCACTCTGCTAATTCAGCCGCATTCTCCCTTTTCAGCTCCTTTCTGAGAAGGAAGCAGAGGAAGAAGAGGAAAAGGCTTTGATAAAAGGCAGGAGGATGTGAGGTGTATTAGAGGAGTCAATCAGGCTACCTGTCTCTGGTCCTCTGCTAGGTGGTATGGCATAGCTCCTTCCTCCAACGGGGCTATCCTCTCGATGTCTGCATGGTTCAGCCGCCTTAACACACAACAGCAGGGGAGGGAGGGAGTTAGGCCAGGAAAAAGCAGAGAGCCCTGCATCTCCTTCGAGCAGCAACCAGTGATGTAAGATTTTCCATGGGCTTTTTACTGGCATATAACTTGAAGTTACTGCTTCTTTAATTTAAGATTATATAAACAACAGGCAAACAAAGCTGGATGAGTCGGGATGAGTGCCCGTGGCCCAACAAGTAAATGAAAGAGTTTTGTTACTAAATGTTTGAGACACAAATATTCCCCACTGGCATGATGCATCGTAAAGTCTGTATCCATGTTTTATGTTTGTCTTGTAAATCATCTAGTGGAGCCACTGTTGTTAAACCGAATGAGCAATAACTTTATCTTTATAGCCTATAAACAGACCTGCAATGTATTTATTCCATTCATGGTGGAATAAAAAAATAACACTGTTTTGTATAAATGTTTTGAATTGAATTTTGTGCCTTTTTCACTGAAAGTCTACATATGCCTGTATAAAATTAAATATAAATAATTCAAATTTTCAAAATATTCCTTTTAAAATATGTTATGGTCTACAGACATATTGTATGTAAAAGACCCACATCAGCACTTGTAACTGGCTCTTTCAGCGTCTTTCTTTGTGATATATAAATAAAGCTATGCTACTTTAAATAAAACATGTTCAGTGTATTCACAAATTAACAGTCAAACTCCAGAGGGTTAAAACTTTTGAAGGCGTTCAGAATCTTACCCGGAGTGAGAGTGGAGACCAACGAGCTGGTACAAGATGTCAATCTCCATCGGAGTGATTTGGCCAAACTTATTAGAAACATGAACAAACTCCTCTACAATGCAATAGAGAGAAGATACAATTAAAGGATGCAAACAGGACTTTAGGCAGCTTAGGGGTTAGCCATGTCAAGGATTTTCTACAGCGGGCCAGTATCAAATAATATTTGCAGACACTGTTGCTTGTGTGTTTTAGTGTTATTGTGAATGCTTGCTGCTTAACATGATATTTAAAGGGGATTACAGACATATATTTAAAATCATTTACTAAATTCTATATGTGCCTGGAGTACACTAACTGAGCATGCACTCTCTCAGCAGCACCCTGTGCCACTCTTTTATACAGTATGTGCTTTATATGTGTTTTTACTGTTGCCTGCTGAAAAGCTCCATTACCATCAGGTGGTCTTTCTCAAAGCAAACCTAATGTTAGTTGTTGAAGGAGGGAAAGAGTTAGATATTCACTTCCCCCACAAAGACCTTCCTGTCAGGTCCAAGGATTGAAACCTTCAGTTACAAGCCTGCTTCTTTGAGTACTGCAATGATATGCTGTTGTGTGACTGACAGATGACATGTGAGTTTTTGCTTTACACTCAATCTGATGTTTGGTAATACAAATAACAATAATTATTTGCAAATACTATTTGCCTAAAATCTTTTCTATAAGAAGGAAAACCACAGGGAGAAAGAAGAGGAGCAGTCTACAGTTTACATCTCAATGGGAAACACAATTAGGAGCAGATGTGACTGACAGGACAACTATCAGTTACACAGGTCTACATGTGGGAGGTGATCTGATTACCGGGTTCAACATTTTTATTTACCTTAGTAATTTATTTTTACAGTAAATGTTCCCTGTGTGTTCTCTCACACCACTCTGTCAAGAAAGTTAAGACATCTTAGCACAGCTACATTTTATATCACATATGGAACATGTCTCATTTCAGTGATGCAGGTCTCAGGTGTACCTTTGGTCACAAGTGTGTCTTTGTGAGTGCCGGCGAGGGTGCTGTAAATCTTGCGGACCAGCTCCATGTTGTTGAGGAGGGAGTTGAAGGCATTGAAGTATGAGAAGCTCACCATGTGAGAGGTGCTGCCCCCTGCAGCCTGGAGAAAGATCCAAAGTATATCAATGCTTCTGTATGGGAAGGCTTCAGCTGGACCTTATTAAAGTATATTCTCTTTAATCCTCTTTGCTCTGCAAAATGACGGCAGTACTTGAAATACAGTATACATCATTAATGTCCAAGCTCACTGTAGACCCACTGGATCCTAATAAAAGCCCCTTAAAGGCAAATTTGTGATTTATTATTAATATATTTATATAAAAAATATTTTTACAGATTCTTTGGCCACTTTGGGGCAGCGGAAGCAAGTTGTAAACACAACACTGTTACACCAGACTTATAACTTATACATCCAGAAATAATGGGGCAACATTATCTTTCATTCATTTGAAATTGCGTTTCAGGCCATTTGATGAATGTTAGTCCAATATTAAATCTCTTTTAGCTACCCTTTTGGTCTCTACCATTTCCTAAGGGATATATCTGGCTCTTTAGCTGCTAAATGCTCCACTAAGTTCCCCAGATAGCGGCTAACTGTGTTTTTCTGCTGCTGAGCAGATAGTGTACCGTGGGTTTTAAGAGTTTTTTTTTAGCTAAAAACAGCTGCCTGATGTGGCCAAAACAACGTTATGAGAGCGGTGAGAGTGAAAAAAAAAAATTGTGGGCTGGAGAGCTAAACAATGAGCTGAAACTTGCTATAAAGTTCTGTATTCAAAAAACTGTTGAGTATAGTCGCTTTAAATGTTAAGTGTATATAATTTGTTCTTAAACTCACTGAAACCAGGTTCTCCTCTACAAATGGAGTCAGCATGTGGTGTCTAATGGTAGCCATGATGTCGCTGAAGTCCAAGGCAGTGATGGTGCCAGTTTTCTTCTTGTCTTTTTGTGCAAACGCCTGGCGGGCATGCTCCAACTGCAGCTCCTGCAGCAACACACACAAAGAGGTCAAGCTGTTAGCTGACAAAAGAGGAAAAAGATGTTTTTCTGTGATGAGGAACATTGCATTACAAGGGAACAGAGAAATAGAACTTTTGAGGATGAAAGTGTAATAATGTCAGTGTTGGACAGATGTGAAAGTCATCAGATCTGATAGTGTTAGACACTGGGTTTTGTAATCACAACCGTCTCTCTGGAGACTAATGGAAACCATGTCCCGAGAAGTCTGATCCCTGAGCCGAGCCAAGATGTTGGTGAGGAGGCTGGCAGGTGTGTCCGCAGGAAGATGATTTAATATGACAAGCATGCAATCAGATGGGGATGTGGGGGAAGGCTGACCCCGGGTCAATGTCTGCTGTCAAAGCTCATCACATTCAACCAGAGGATCACAGAGCAACGTCACTGCAATATTCAGCTGATACTTCATCTTTACACTCTGGTTCTGATAACCTCATCAGTGGATTGTTGCTAGAGATTAATTCTCACAATGTTTGCTGATTATATTGTTGAAACTCAAAACTCATGATGATACTTTACAAACAGTTTTCAAACTTACAAATACTCTACCTTGTCTGCACTCACTGAAGTTTCACGTCCAGCCAAACATTGCAACAACCACAAGGTGGCAGAGCCAAGACTGAAAATCTAAAATCTAATCTACTCTTCTAATCTGTACTGTTTTGTATTTTAAGTAATACTTAGTTACAAGAAATGAAATGTGTTTGGACATAACAGAAAAACAAGACAATAATGATGATTGATGTAAATTTAATCCTGCACACACAAGAGTCCTTGGTGTAACGGTAGGAAGCCCTAGTCAAGTATGATAAACCACAAAGTGCTCTGAGGGATCCCACACTGCAAAGCAGCCTGTCTTACTCTCGGACCACCCAGCTTCTGCTTAAGACCACAGCCCTCGACTCCAAACCAGGTTCCTCCCTGAACGTACTGCTGCTGCTCATTTAACAGCACAGAGGTCTAAGTGAGATACAAGCAACCAATAAAGCACAACAACAACGTTAAGTGTCTTATTGACACACTGGGTGACAGCAAACCACTAGAACAGCTGAATAGATGAAACACTAAAGATGCAACACCACAACTCTGTTTATCTTAAGAAATCACATATGGCAATATAGTTCAAGTTACTTCATTACCATTTGTCCCTCAGCAGGATGAAAATGCCCATAGGCGTCGATTTCGGTGGGGACAGCGAGTTTAAAAAATAAAGTTCATAATTCATAATCAACATATAATTCTTGACCGACAGATGCCATAAAATCCACAAGACAGGCACAGACACAGCTGTTCTGCTGCTGCGCTGGCTACACGCTCCTCTGTACACAACTGCCTGTCGGGACATTCTAAAATGCTTAATGTGAAAACGCTTAACATGGTTTAATGTACCTAAACAACGATCAATGATCACCAAATTTATCATGTCCATATCTTGTTATGAACACTTAAGCTTGCCAAAAATAAAAACTAAACTAAAATCCAACGATTATAGAAGTTATCTCACATTAACGTTTTCTTCTTCATTGGCTCCTATGGCAAGGAAAAAGCTTAACGTGGTTTAATGTACCAAAACAATGATCAGTGATTAGGCTACCAAATTTCTCTCTCATATTGCTACTCAAAACTGTTAAAAAAAATTTAACCAGCAATTTGGTGATGATTGATTGTTGTTTAGGTACAGTAACATTATAATTACATTATGACTTATAAAGCCCACGAGAACCGTAGGAGTCAACCCACAGCCGCTCTGCTATCCTGCTGTAAAGCAGAAACGCTTATATCATATCATATCATATCATGTCTTATATAATATAAGATAACGTCCATTATAATAGGACTTTTTGTTCAACTTTTTTTTACAGTTTTCAGTGGTTATGAGGAGCAATATGAGAGAGAAATTGGGTAATCGTTGATCATTGTTCAGGTACATTAAACCACATTTTCATTTACATTAGTAAGCTACAGGACAGCGTCTTTCAAAACATGACCTGCGTGAAATAGAGAGAAAAAAAAAGAATGCGTCATTGATTGTACCCAGCACTTCTGGAAATGCACTTCCGAATGTGTTTCTGTCCCCAGCACATTTCAAACCAAACTGACGCCCATGAATCACCACAAGATGAAGGTGATCATTATGAATGGTTTCACATTGCTTGTCTGTGACAATTGGCACAAGTTTGTCAAGCAGCTAAAACCAATGACTCTATAGGTCAAATATATACCTGCAGAAACTGGGTGAACTCTGTGTAGCTGAGGTTCTTGTTTCTTTCATGACCGAAGTGTAGCCTGATGAACTCACAGTCCCAGTTGAAGGGAATGTGGTGATGAACTGTGGTTTGGCTGAAGATGTCGCGTACATTCTCTGGAAGAGTGAGACATGAGTGAGCAATAACATGACACAGAGGCAAGAACATGCAAGATGCAATTGTAAAATCCATCTCACGTCGTAGTTAAAGTAGAGGAAATAGTCCATTTGGACGGCAATAGGCTGTTTGACAGTCCCACACCTTTTACATTGTGAGGGTTTTGAGTCCATCCAGGAAATTTTCTTTATAAGCACTGCCCTCAATTTCAGTCTCCTTCATGGAGGCCCCATATACAGACAGAGTATAGCAGCACCTTCTTTGTAAGACTCTGTATCTCTTGGTTTATGACATGCTGGATTTATTTATTTATTTCTCTGCTTGTCAGATGGAGCTGGTTATAATGTGATGTTCCTCACAGGTTGTTTGTTTCCTGCCTTGAGATGAGACTTGCTGCTAGCATATCTAATTCATAAAAAAGACATGCCCCCTACATACACTGAACAAAATTATAAACACAACACTTTTGTTTTTGCCCCCATTTTTCATGAGCTTAACTCATCTTTTTTTAACCCTAACCCTAACACCAGATACTGATTGGTTTTTGGACCCCCTCCCCTCCAATACTGTAAAACTGCACATTTTTAGAGTGGTCTTTTATTGTTGCCATCTTTAGGCACACCTGTGCAATAATCACGCTGTCTAATCAGCATCTTGATATGCCACTCCTGTGATGTGGTTGGATTATCTCGGGAAAGGAGAAGTGCTCACTAACACGGAATTAGACAGATTTGTGAACAATATTTGACAGAAATAAGCCTTAGATCAGCTCATGGAAAATGGTGGACAAAACTAAAGTATTGCGTTTATATTTTGTTGAGTGTATATTGGCAACACATGCTTTAGTAAGAATAGCACTTGCAACCCACAATGTTTGAACATACAACTAAAACTCCTTAAATATCTATTTTTAGCTACATGAAGTACAACATCCTAAACTCTAAAATGATGGTGTTTAAACTACACTGTATGTGTATAACATGATGCTTAGTCCCCTGTAGTTGAGCATGACATACAACCCCCACACCAGCGTGCATCTCCATGTACATACCAAATGAGATGTTCCCTGTGCCAGTCTTGTCAAACAACTGAAAGGCTACTATGAACATGGCGTCCGGGGCACATAGGACTGACTCAAAGGCCTGAAACTCCTGGAAAGAGATCAGTCTGTTTGGACAAGAAAAAGAGTGCTATCAGAACAAAGTAGAGTTTGACACAATTACCCAAAACAAATTCTGACTGACAAAAGGACAGCAAGAAAATGCAGTAATGTGACCATACACCTATTTTTCAGCTAAGCTTCAAAACTCATGCTTGATCATAGAAACAGCATTGGACAAATTAATTTCCCCAACACCAACAAAATCCATTTAGCAGCTATTTTGGAGCTTTCAATCATATGATCTTTATTCATCGGCATCACTGGATTTTAGCTGTAGGTGTAAAATTGATAAAGATACCTATTTACTCTAATCATTTAAATAATTCATTCATCTATTTGGCACCTACTACAGATTTTGGTGGCACACTGCTTCAGTGAACCTGAACAATATTTAATCAATAGAGCACAACAGGTGGGCACTGAGAAGAAAACTGATTTGATACAGATTATAAGTATAAGTGGGTGTCAAGGTGGCCTTGAAGGTTAATTGCTGCTTGATCATGTGAAATCCAGATGGCTTGTTCACTTGAAAGTACCTTAAGAACCTGGTGGAACAGGAATACATGGTTTGCTTTGTGGTAAATATCCACAAAAGCTAAATCCACCTGGTTCTAAATGGATAGAAGCCAAGGGGTGCAAATTAGATTTTCCATTTTTTTTTAAATAAAAAACTGTTTATTGGTGCAATAAATGTACAGGAATTAATGACACAAGTTCAGGAAACAACATAACCTATAATAACAAAATGTACATACATTAAACACAACATAATCCTCAAACAACAGCAAAAATACACTGCTGTTCACTTCCGTTAGTAATGATGTGTAATATTTACTTTTATATACATTTGAAGCAGCTGCTACGAAACTGTCGCCACTGCTGACGAAATGCCAAGATCATGTTGTTTACCAAAAGAGATATGCCAGTCAATGTACACAGAATTACTAAAACACTGTTTTTAACCAAAACAATTTATTACAGCTAACACTGGGAATTTAAGTGTGAGGAAACCTGCACCCAGAAAATTCAAAACAAGGTCTACAAAACATTCTTAGGAAATACAGACATGAACAAGAATAATCTACATGTATTAACATACCTCTGCATCAACAGAGGAATTCCACAGCAACTTCCCTTACATCACTGTAGGCACTCACCCATCTTTAGTTGTGTCAGCCACTCCAGCTATCAGCTCCACAGTTTTGGGATTGTAATGAGGCTGTGCATGTAGACCCAGGTAACTCTGTACAAAGTCCCTGGGGCTCATGTAATGCTCTCCATCCTCCACCACTCTGGCATACTGCAGAGGAGACACAGACAGACCAATAATCAATGTGGATGTCTCGTAACATAACACAGTTTGGATTAGCAATTTGTAAGGTAGAACATTCATTGTGTGCATAGAGAATGATGTGGAATGCTGAATGCAAAGATAGATGAATCAACAAGTCTGTTTTTATGTTTTATCTCTTTTCTTTGTGGCAAATAAAGTATTTTTATGGTTTTCTATGCCATTGCATATAGGTCTCAGTTTATTGGTGCTACACAGCTACACTATTTTAAACGTATACAATGCTTTCCTGTATCCAATCATGATATAATTTATTAAACAGTAACAGTCTCTTTCAATCATTCATCTAGGGCAGAGATCCATGTCTCCTTGCACTAAATATGACCATATCCATGTCATTAACAGATTGAGATTCACTATTACACTTAAAAAGACAAATATCAGATACATAACTTAATATACAATATGCAAAGTGCATGATGTGCCCTGCACCTTTATAAACAAGTCCTGCAATATATAACATGATTAGTGTTTTGATGATAGGGGAACCGTGTATAACTGTGTTTTAACATGTATTTGTTCATGGAAGTACTACTCAGAGCCAGACTTCCTTTTTCAGGAATAACCTCTACACAGTTACACGTATTTACACCTGGAAGCTGTCCAGTACACTCTAATGCCTCCACTGGAGAATTTTGGGGTTCAGGGTCTTGCTTGAGGGCACCTTTGGGATGAGCAAGTGTCGCTCTTTCAGTTTCTGCAATCAAATTGTATCCTGAACCGAGACTCTCCGATCACAAGACCACTTATCCAACCTTTAGGCCCCCACTACCAAAAATCTTGTAAAATATTTAAAATCAATATATATATATAATAATGCCATAGGATATAGATTGTGATATACTACATTTTCTGAAAATTAACTCATAACCCATTTAACATCAAAACCCATTTATAAATGCAGTTAGCAGATGAGAATGATTTTATTTGGCTAGTCTAGTGATTTAAATGTAAATGAAAAATCAAGGTGCTTCATTGCATTAATGTAAAAATCCTGTGGGTGTTATATTAACGTGAATCAGGTATTCTCATTGATTTGCAATGACTTGAAACAACCAGAGACAGTAGCTCCTGTCATGAAAGGTTCCGTAGGTATAAACGGTACAGAAACATTTCTACAAGTTAACAAATTTCAGTGGTCTCACGGTATATGATATCGTCATAACACCTGAACTAAATTTGAAATGATGAAATGCATAACACACAATAACACTAACTTAATCTATAACCATCAACTTGCAAGCTTTGTGTTGCAACTCTGTTTCACTTGACTGAAGCAAAAACATGCACAGCCAAAACAGAACTGTGCTTAACCTGAGATCTCAGTCAGGCTTTAAGACATATGGTCATTTATAGAGCCTGGGTTGGGTTTCAAGTTGGGAACAGAGATAGCTCTGGAAAGACATGGGCCACATTAACTGGCAACAGAAAGGCCACGCTCATGGGTGTGTGAACTTAGATATAGAGGATGATATAAACAGAGAAAGGGTCTGGGAAGAGACCTTCATGCCAAGTGTTTTCAGGGCTACAATTCAATGCACTCAATGCCGAATTAATGTTTTAAATGAAAATATTAATTCCAAGCAATTTATTGCCACATTACCCCATCACATGAGTGTATCCATTTACCCTCACAGTAGGCCTCAAGTAGTTCTTAATCAGATTATACAGGCAGTCAGAATGAGCTTCCAGTAATTAACTCTTCCACCTGAATATGCATTACAAATTAAGCAGCCCTCTTATAGTGGAGTCAAGAGATGTGTAGGGAGTAGGGACCATAAGCCGACTTGTACCTAAAACAAAGTCCCTACTTACAGGAACAAGTTTATACTCCAAACAAGACATGTGGGGGTAAAGAAGCCTATAATGGTGGGGATTTTGAAGGGTAGTGAACAGAAGTGATGAAAAATCTAATGACATGTTGAAGATCAAAACACACATGAAGTTAAAGCAAGGGGAGATGCTCTGTTGAAGCAGATCCAAAATTAGTAAAAGCATTGGTGTGACCTTTACTGAACTGTATTCCTGTGGACACCACACAGAAACTACTCACTAACTACAACATGTTAGTAGACTTGTAACAAAGTTTTTGTATGTTTTGTGTTGTCAGTTAATGCTCCAAATGTTTGTTTTTTTGTGAGTAACAGTTTTACCTTCAAAAAAATAGTCTTCAAGTCATGGGGGTCGGCTCTTTTTGTTGCTTGCACCTATAACACACAAGTTGGAATTTGCTATAAAGAAAATTCAGTCATGATGCTTACAATTAAGGATAGCTTCTATACCATATGTTCAATCTGTTAAACAATAAACTGAAGTTCAGACTGTCACTGTTTCATTTTAAGCAAACGATCACAGACGAGTGTAACAACAACAACTCCAGGCATGTGAAAATAACCGTAAATAAAACCGCTTCAAGTCAAGTCTCTCATTTACAAATACAACAGAGGAAATAAATTACAGTTGTCTCTGCGAGGCCGGCTGTGATGCGCCTATGCAAACATGCAGAACAAGAATGGGGGACTGCGCTGCATATAAGTCAAGAGCTTTACACCCACGCGTCCGCACAGACATGCTGTCCTTCGTAGCCGACGGTCACTTTACTGACTTTAAAATTAATATCTGATAAGAAATATTGACGGAGTCACCTTGACCGCCATGCTGGGTGTGACGTCAGCTGCAGCGGACTAGCGCAGGCGCTGGGCAGGAGGATGACAGCGAGCATGACAGGACGGCCGAGGTCTCAGACACCAAATTTAGCCAAGTATTGTCCCTTTCTGTCTGCAGGGCGGTGTTTCGGACAAGGAGCTGCCGAGACACAGGCTCCGGACAGAGACTTGGTCATCAGATGCAGTGTGTTACATCGTTTCCTGTCTGCTCGGGTCACACGAGGACGCGGTTCACTGATGCGTTCACTAAATGTGTTCCGACTCGAGAGATAGGCCAACCTTAATGGTAAAAAAAAGAGAAAGGGTTTAACTTTTAAAAATGCTACGAATAGTTAGCTTCAGAAAACGAATTGTGTATAGAAATGCGACTAATATTTCCATTAGGCTATCAGATTTTTTTTTAATGTCTAGGAGGCGATCGTTGTTTCGTCCATAAAATGTCAAAAACATAATTGCCATATAGTCCAAAGTGACGTTTTCACTTGTAACTTATTGTTTAACCAACAGTTTAAACCACTAAGATATTTTTGGTAGTGGGTTCTGGGAACGTTAGTTTTTTGTTACATCAAACGTTCTGAGAACGTTACCCGAACGTTACGTTCCAACCTTTAGATGAGTTCCCCTAACATTATTCTGACGTTGCAACCTTTAGAGAACGTTACCCGAACTTTCTTTTTTACATTCCTCTAACCTTTAAAAAACTTTTAACAACCATGATACCAATTGTATTATTACTTTAAACTTAGCAGGAATTAATTAAGGGGAAAACTTGATGGGATTTAAAACTTTAATATACAATATAAAAAATTACAAAACATATACATACAATAATCAGAATCAGTTTTATTGCCAATATAGACACAATAGTGCAAATTTAGTGTGCAAGATGCATATTGGAATGATAAAGTACCTTAAATATGTATATAATCGCATTCATACGGTAGTGTCTTTTATGTTAACGGAAACATATTAACAGTTATTCAGTTAACTATTCGAGAGCACACACAAGCTGAATACGGTAGGTGCCCGCTATCTTAAAGATGAACTGAACTGGAATTTGAATAATGGTGATATAACCAATGTATTTTATTTCTTCTCATTGGTACAATTATTAAAATGGGTGAATTTGTTAAAAGGGATAAAATGGTAAGTTGAAAGTGTTGTTGTTACACGGGCGCCGCTATGTTGGAATTCCACAATCTACTACGTCACTGGCATGGTAACTTACTCCGTGGCTAACCAGCACTAGCAGCGCAGCCAAAGCAACAGCATGCAACAGGCTCGTTGGAGATGAACCAGGTCTGCGAAGAATCGATCACCTGCGATCACCGCCCATTGCATGCCGGTTAGATTTGTGTCCGACTTGATCCCGACTTGCTCTGACGTCATGCATACGTAGCCAACGATAGTCTCACGAGAGCGAGGCGGCCGCAGTTCTGAGACGCAGGCAGCGCAGTTGCTTTTGACCGACTGCAAGACCCAGGCGGACCCAGAGCATGCTGGGAAACGCCAGCCTCTGTGTTGCAGAGCTTAGCAAACGTCGCCATCTTGCGCGACTCCCCGATCCTCCGTGCTTCTATGGTCAAACTGGGGTAACTCTCCTACGTGCAGCTAACAAGTGATCCCATTGGATTAATTCGTCCAATTAGATTTTCCACTTATCTGCCTCTATTTTACGAACAGGACCTTAACCATGTTTTTCTATTTTCTCTTAATGCACACAATATATAAGCAGTCTATTTCCTAACATCCATAATGTGCTTGGATACAATAGATGAGAGTGCATGTGTAATGGGTAGAGAAGGTTAATAAAAAAAAAAAGTTAACCCTTCCTATTTTTTAAAATTATTTTATTACATGTAGGGTATTCATTGCAATGTATTTTACTTAATGCCGGTAGATGGCGCTGTTGATTTGCTTCACGTAGTGGGTTGCCATGGAGACGGTAGCTTGAGCGCTCAGAAATAAAATGCCAGCGCTTGAGAAAGACACAGTTTTGGTACTCAGAAATAAACTGCTAGCCGCCGTCAGTTGACATGCGCGTACCTGTAAACTCACACGCAAATGGCTGACCGATGCGTTGCGTTGGTGATTAATTATCACATAGTCATGTGAACTACTTCAATCTGAATATAGTATTCTTCGTATTTGATCTAAGGTTGGTTGTATTGTGATATATTTCATAGAAGTAATCTAATGTAGCCTCTGTTCTGTTTTATTTGTTCACTTTAAAGGAATAATCTAACAGATCGCAAGATAACCAGGTAGCCTATGTTTACATACTTGAAGGTGTTAGCAATTGTTTCACCAGGTAATCTGAGCTATAGTGTCCCTTTTTTTATGTATATTTTTGGTGTTAATGGGTTTAGTATTTTATCTGATATATACACTAATGTGTTACATATATGTTTGTTTATTGTATTTAATATATTTATATACCATTTAGATATTATAAATTTACATAATTATAGTGTAATTTATAATTGTCCAGTGTCTTGTGTGCTAGGCCTATCTGTTGGCATGGTTATCAAATTATTTTCAGCTCAGAAATAAACTACCAGCGCTTGAGAAAGACACAGTTTTGGTATCTCCACTTCTTTCCAATCCACAGTGCTACCCAGTCTGTAGCTTTGCACCTGCCTAGATTCCCCTAGGTCTGAGGCCGGTAACAATGGGGGCTCGTCCGGGATTGAACATTGAAAAGCGAGGTCTAGTGAGCAGTCACTGCGACGGTGAGACCAGGTGTCCAAGCTTCAGGGAAGGCTGCTGTGTTGAGCGTCATCCAGAGAGCAACAGTCACCGGTGAGACGTCACGATGACTACCGTAACCCCATGGCGAATGTTGATCTTCTAGATCATCAAACTGTTGCCAGCGCTGAGTTCCAGTCAATTGCAGTCGGTTGCCAGGGCAATTGAAGATGGCGGTGAAAGCACTGAGGGCCTCAGTGAGCCAGAGCTCTATGTTTTCATTATCGACTACTTCAGGTGACTACTACCTTTTTGGGCCACCGGAAGCCCACGCCTCCCTCTCCCCAAGATCAAGTGTGTGCCCAAGTCACTCACCAGTGTGCTGCCCAGGGGCTGGCGGCACAAAACAACATAGCCTTACTGGCCTCCGCCGTCTCTGCCATGGCCACTACCACCGGCGCCCTTCCCTCGGAGCTGGCCACGGAGATGTGCAAGACCATGACCGCCATCCTCACCCTGACTACGGCGTCCACGGTGGCACTGTTCAGGGTCATGGCTTGGCAGACTGTGGCCCAGCGAAACATCTGGCTCCACATGTCTCAGCTGCAAGAAGTTAGACGCAAGCTTCTGTACGGCCCCATAGCTCCCGATGGGCTATTTGGGCCCCTCCTATAGACTGCCAGGTCTCATCTCCACAAAGTAGCGGAGGACGCGGCGTGGCTTTGGAGGCTCGGCTCGTGGAAGGCGGCTCCTCCACAGCAACACCGGCGCCACGACAACCGCCACAATAGGAAACGCCCCACAGCACCTGCTGCGGCTGCGTCTTCCCAAGCTTCGGCTTTGGGGCCCCCACCCAGTCCCCCTCCGCAACGACAGCTGGCACCACATGGCCGGCAGGCTGTACAAGGCCGGAGAACCATGAGACATGTACAAACCCGCTATCAGAGTGCAGCGCAGCATGGATTGGCTTGACACACATGGACTCATGGATGCGTCTCACAAAAACAGGTCTATGTTTGGCTTCTGGGCCCTGTGCCGCAGGTGGCATTGACTACATCAGCTTCACCCTAACCCCGTAGCGTAGCCCTTAGAGGGCATAGCCTATACGAAATAGAACAATAGTTACGTATTGTAACTCCAGATTCTATGAGTATAGGCGTAGCCCTCTAAGGTCAAGGCCACCTGCTCCTAGAACATTATTGAAGAAAAAGCTGATGTTTGGGAGACGAACAACGGATCCGCTGTGTATACAGTAACTGTGGACGTAGTTGAGGCCCGTGCTGGACGCAAGGGCGGGAAAGAAAATCTTCAACTGCGCATGTGCGAAGGGCTACACTTATACTTAATAGAATCTGGAGTTACAATACGTAACTATTGTTCTTGTGTCTGGTGGTTTTTATGTGCAGGGATCTGAAGCGCCTGCGAGGGGAGGAGGCAGGAAGATGGCAGCGGTGTAGAAGATGGCCCACAGCTCAACAAAAATAGAGCTCCATGGTTTTGAAGGCTCGGTCCTTCTCAGCTTGCCCAAAAAGAAAGATCAAAAGTTTGATATGTCAAGACTGAACAAATTTCCTTCTGAATGATGGCAGTACATCCGGTTGAACCTCCAAAGCTTGTCAGGAAAAGTTGCTGTAAAACATGGAAACACATATTATGCAAGTAGAACAAAGTGGAGAGCTTGTATAATCTAATTTTGTAAGAGAAGTCAGTTCAGTTATAATATAATTGCAGTTATTGCAGTTATATAGTGTTAATCTTAGGGCAGGGTAGTGCAGGCATTGTTTCAATTATAGTAACAAATGTGTGATTAATAAATTCAGGCAGGCTCGTTCGACACTATAACCAAAATAAAAATAAAAACCTACATCATGACTAATCCTATCCTAATACGAATCCTAATACATTGATTTAATCGATTTGCTCCGTGTTATTTTGTTGTGAGCAGAAATATGTTGGAAATCATATTTTGCTGAGTCATTTTAGTGGCTGGGCCAGTCCATCACTGAAGGATACACATTGCCTTCACATGTACAGGGGGTTCAGGGGACCATGCAGCATGTATTCCAGCATTACCGTTTTTAATTTTATCCAACTAATATCAGTTTACTGAATCATAATTCCCAAGCAAGTGTTTGGAATTAAAACAATAGCTAATCTGTTTATAACAGCTATCAGAATAAATATAATGTAGAGTATTATGCACCATATTTCTGTTCAATATAGTCTCACACTGTAAAATACAAAATGTGCACCATGTGTTAATTGAATGTAGTTTGTTACTTTCCACCTCTGCTTACAAATTTTAGCTGAACATTTAACCCCACTTATGGCATTGCACCACATCATATGGTCACTTGGTTTGTGGAGGTGATAGTGTGTGTCTTTTCTTCTCTCACTACACAATATAACATTCATAAGCACCAACGATAAAATAAATGACCAAACCACTCTACCACCTGAACTACTGCAGCTGACCTGCATGTAGGGCTTGGTATCGGTACTCACCTTTAATGTAGAAATGTCCTAATAACCCACTACCAAATAGTATTGAATCTTCTCCAGTCCTCCATCACCTGCATGTGATCCTTTTTGTACCCAGATCTAGAAATAAATTACTATTTGTATGTTTTCACCCTAAGCCTATCACCGCAATCGTTTTTCCATTTAATGCGAGATGTGATTGGCCCAAACCCATGCAGTCTGTGGTGTGGTGATGTTGAGCACGGTGTAGCCTATTTGATGGAGTTGCCAGTTCAAAAGTTCAAAAGTAGAGCTGGGGAGGGCGGCCAGATAGCTCAGTTAGTGGAGCGGGCGCCCATATATATAGGTTTACTCCTTGGCGCAGTGGACCTGGGATTGACTCCGACCTGCAACCCTTTACTGCATGTCATCCCCATCTCAATCCCCTTTCATGTCTTAAACTGTCTTTTAAGTAAAGGCCTGAAAAAAAAGTATAGCTGGGGAGGAGTGCTAGTGGCGTTTGATGCAACTGAATGCTTACATTCACATGATGGGTATTGAATTAAGTAGAAAAATAAGGTATCAAATGAAGTACTCTATTGGTATTATCGGTATCACTTTAAGGGTACAGATATTGGTACTGGAATCGATACTGGTACTGATACATCCATGCGTCTAATCAAGCCAATTCAGACAAACAGCTCAAATTTATATAAAATGTCTACCAGAGGACTGACTGCACCAAAACTGTTTTACACTACAACATTGTTTATTTACTTCCTCTCTTGTGTAATCTTCTCATTCCCTGCATTTGCAGAGAGAAAAAAAATCCAAACAGCTGTAGTTTAAAGTGCAGAGGTCAAACAGCATGTAGACACAATTTGTTGCCTAAGGACTGTAAAAGGTATTGTTCAGGAAAGGGATAATCTAGTGCTGGCAATGTACTAGAGTTAAAATTACAGTGGCTTAGACATGACTGGGTAGGTCATTCAATGGTGCACCTGGAGGACCAAATAGTTGATGACAGCAAAGCATTACCCAGGCTTAGAGGGATGTTCACGGATTCACTTCCCCCCAAAGACTCAATTTCTTATTATTTTATTAAGCTATCACTGTAGTCTAACCACACTAGTTTCTGAATGAAGAGTTTATTTATTCTCACTAACTTTTTCAAATGAGGTATGATTGTATCGACGTGTTGTTTATTGCACATTTGTATAAACTATATTATATATATATATATAAATTTTGAATTGCTATAAGGAAGGAAACAACAAATCACTGCCCCGACTCAGCAAAAAACGATTTTTTCTATAGGTGTTGTCTGCTGCATCAAGCCAACACGTTAAAAAAAAAAGACAGATAACAAAAAAAATGTAATTCTGTATTTTAAGCACCAGACTTAACTGTATCTTAACTATAAACAATTGTTTAAATGACTTGTCTTTCTATGACCACAATGTCCCTAGCCTAAAGATTTATTTGTTGCCCAAACAAAGAAGAATTTTGAGCGAGATATAGGCTACTAAGTGACATTTTATAGTAATAAATAAATAAATAAATAAATAAAGTTATCAGTGCTCTCAAAACTTGAATCAGGCTTTGTCTGGTCAGAGCAAAACTGGTTGGGCTCTAGAGCATCACCATAAAATCCTTAATGTTTGTATTATTTTCTGTTTAATAATTGTATTTTGGTCTCTTACATAGAGTAATATAATTAGCTTTAACTTACTACAAATAATTTGCCTGAGGCTTACATTTGTAAGGATGTATAACACAACTTTTAATAACACAATATTTTTTATTTTGTTTTAAAGGTCCCAGGGCATGAAAATTTCACTTTATGAGTTTTTTTAACATTAATATGAGTTCCCCCAACCTATATGGTCCCCCAATGGCTAGAAATGGCGATAGGTGTAAACCGAGCCCTGGGTATCCTGCTCTGTCTTTGAGAAAATGAAAGCTCAGTGGGGCCGATCTGGAACCTTGACCCTTATGAGGTCATAAGGGGCAAGGTTACCACCCCTTTCTCTGCTTTGCCCGCCCAGAGAATTTGGCCCACCCATGAGAGAGAGAGAGAGACATGGCTTTCAAACAAGTGGCAGTTGGTCAAGACCCACCCCCCCTCTACTCCTCAAAAGCTACAGACTCAAAAATGGCACATGCTAGGGAAAGTTCATTGTGGGACTAGGGTCCATGTACTTGGCGGCCAATGGATTTTCGTTTTGAAATCAAAAAAACAAAATGAAAAACAGCATTAGTAAACAGGGAAACAAAAAACGGAAAACAACCCGTTTTCGGATTTTTGGTTTTGACATTAAAAAACGTAAAACAAAAAACAATCTTGTTATCCGATTGTATTTGATGCGTTTATAGATGGAAATTGGAAAATAAAATACGGGTGTATACGTCTCATTTCTCAATTTTACAATGTTTTTTTTGGTAACCCGGAAGCGATCGTAAGTAGTCGGTTTTACGCTGCATGCCCAGAAGTCATTTGGACATCAATGAGACGGGCGTAATAATGTTTTTAGACGAATATGCTAGTTTTATATTTCCAAAACCGAAAGAATGGGATGTCTTGTGGGGATATAGCAGCTGCGTTGGGTTCACAGTTTGGACCTATACGGGGGGGTTCTGAGAGGAGCGTGCGGAGGTGGTGTGCGGAGCAGGGACTTCTGTCCCGATGGCCAATCAGTGTCGCCAGATCTCGCGAAACAAATATGCAACCAGGTCTGTGAAAACAAGCCCAAAACAAGCGACCTTTTCTACGGAGCCCCCCTAAGATCCTGGAAGAGAAAAATAAATAAACTGTGTGCACGGTTTTACCATCCATGTGGACAGATTGGTAAACTGTCCCCACGGTAGTTTATTTATTTTCTCCGCTGAGCTTCAGGATAATGACCACAGGAGGGAGTTAAAACACCTTTTAACAGTATTTAACATTAGAAAACTGATGGGATATCAAATATACACTTTTTCACAGTGATTTTGAGTTGTTCATCACGACGGGTTGAATCCATTCTTTTACTCCTTTCTCTTTCTCCCAGTCTTTGTTATATTTCTTCCTGTATTTCACCCACTTTATCCAATTCATTCATTTTCATTTATTGATCCAAAAACTCTCCTACGGTCCAGTCACCATCACTCGCTACCATAGACCGTTAATATTAATTATCAATTATCAATATATATGCAGTCTATGTTTGCTACTCACGCATTTTCCTAACCAGAAAAACAACAGATTGTCCTTCTCTGTCTCTGATTGGCTGGTACTCGTTGCCATTTGGGTCAAAGCCAATTAACAGGCAAGACTAACTCTTATGTATAAATAACATATAGAAAATACAAGAAAGAACAAGCTCAAATAAGCAACTACACTTCAGTAACAAGCCCAAGAAAACCGCAACCCGCGACTGCCAATATTTGTAAGCGACTTTACAGAAAAACAAGCCCAAAGTTGCTTACAATAAGCGGACTTGGCAACACTGCAAGCGGCAGCGCGCCCTCTGCTGACCGCCAAGCTTGCAGGAGTGACTTCCGGGTCACGAAAAAAAAACATTGTAAAATTGAGAATTAAGATGTATACACCCATATTTTATTTTCCAATTTCCATCTATAAACGCATCAAATACAATCGGATAACAAGATTGTTTTTCATTTTCCGTTTTTTAATGTCAAAACCAAAAACCAAAAATGGGTTGTTTTCCGGTTTTCGTTTCCCTGTTTACTAATGGTAATTGGGAAACTGGCTGTTTTTCGTTTTTGTTTTTGGATTTCAAAACGAAAATCCGTTGGCCGCCAAGTACACGGACCAACTAGCACTAGTGGCTGTAATTCTGCACCAAGGCTGAATTTTTGGGAAAGAGACTTTAGATATGGTATTAGGGGACCACTAAGACCTATATAAAAGCATCCAAAGAGCACCATGTCATGGGACCTTTAATGAATTGGGGAAATAATAAGAATAATAATAAATTTGACATGTTGGTTTTACCATTCTTTCTTTGTCTGAATTATGTGTTTAATCTATTTAAAAATGTTGACATTTCAGTGTATAGGCTATTTCATAAAACAAACTAGGTTGATGACTAATTGTTCCAAAGAAAAATTCCTCGTATGTCTCCTCATACTTGGCAAATAAAGCTGATTCTGATTCTAATTGCTAACAGTGACGATAACCTAATCGATTAGTAATGTTAAGTCATATATTAAGCAAAAATACCAAAACATTCAATTTACTACTTCTCCGTTTTATGATGCTGTAACGGTTCTTGGCATGTCTGTTCTGCAGTTTATAGTAAATTATTGGCCAACATATAGCAAGACAATATATTTTAATGAGTGAATTTCGGCTTGAATATCGGTCTGGACACTTTGTCAGTTTGATGCTAGTTCTATAAGAAATCACTTTTATTTGGGCTGAATTTCTTTTCTAGTAGGCCTATTAGACAAAACAGCTAGCTAAGCTAATTGATTAAGCTAGTCAAAAAGAACAACTAACTTATGTTAGCTCAATTTCTTTGAATAGAATAGAATAGAATGCCTTTATTATCATGTATAATACCTGTGCAACAAGGTTGAAGCAATCCCTTTACAGTGCCAACAAGAAATATACAATTGAATATACAAGTAGGCCTAGTGCAGAAGAAAAAAAAAAAAGGGGGGGGGGGGGACGACGAAGTGCACAGTTCCTGAGACGACTATATACATATATAAAATAGTAAGAAAAATTGTTGCTCTATTTGTCAACATTTCAAAGCTTTTATTCTTATTCTTTCTCCTTACTGTCATCATCACACATTGAAACCACACCGTAGCACACTCTTTCCACTACAAATTGAAGTCAATATACAGGTAAAAGCCAGTAAATTAGAATATTTTGAAAAACTTGATTTATTTCAGTAATTGCATTCAAAAGGTGTAACTTGTACATTATATTTATTCATTGCACACAGACTGATGCATTCAAATGTTTATTTCATTTAATTTTGATGATTTGAAGTGGCAACAAATGAAAATCCAAAATTCCGTGTGTCACAAAATTAGAATATTACTTAAGGCTAATACAAAAAAGGGAGTTTTTAGAAATGTTGGCCAACTGAAAAGTAAGAAAATGAAAAATATGAGCATGTACAATACTCAATACTTGGTTGGAGCTCCTTTTGCCTCAATTACTGCATTAATGCGGCGTGGCATGGAGTCGATGAGTTTCTGGCACTGCTCAGGTGTTATGAGAGCCCAGGTTGCTCTGATAGTGGCCTTCAACTCTTCTGCGTTTTTGGGTCTGGCATTCTGCATCTTCCTTTTCACAATACCCCACAGATTTTCTATGGGGCTAAGGTCAGGGAGTTGGCTGGCCAATTTAGAACAGAAATACCATGGTCCGTAAACCAGGCCGGGTAGATTTTGCGCTGTGTGCAGGCGCCAAGTCCTGTTGGAACCTGAAATCTCCATCTCCATAGAGCAGGTCAGCAGCAGGAAGCATGAAGTGCTCTAAAACTTGCTGGTAGACGGCTGCGTTGACCCTGGATCTCAGGAAACAGAGTGGACCGACACCAGCAGATGACATGGCACCCCAAACCATCACTGATGGTGGAAACTTTACACTAGACTTCAGGCAACGTGGATCCTGTGCCTCTCCTGTCTTCCTCCAGACTCTGGGACCTCGATTTCCAAAGGAAATGCAAAATTTGCTTTCATCAGAAAACATGACTTTGGACCACTCAGCAGCAGTCCAGCTCTTTTTTTCCTTAGCCCAGGTGAGACGCTTTTCGCGCTGTTTCTTGGTCAACAGTGGCTTGACACGAGGTATGCGGCAGTTGAAACCCATGTCTTTCAAGCGTCTCTTGGTGGTGGATCTTGAAGCACTGACTCCAGCAGCTGTCCACACCCTTTTTTCACAATCTTGACTAGGCGCGGTGATCCCTATTGCTTGTACACTTTTTCTGACCACAGTTTTTCCTTCCCTTTGCCTCTCTATTAATGTGTTTGGACACAGAGCTCTGAGAACAGCCAGCCTCTTCAGCAATAACCTTTTGTGTCTTTCCCTCCTTGTGCAATGTGTCGATGGTCGCCTTTTGGACAGCTGTCAAATCTGAAGTCTTCCCCATGTTTGTGTAGGCTTCAGAACTGGACTGAGAGACCATTTAAAGCCCTTTGCAGGTGTTTTGAGTTAATCAGCTGATTACTTTGTGGCACCAGGTGTCTTCAAAATGTAACCCTTACACAATATTCTAATTTTGTGACACACGGAATTTTGGATTTTCATTTGTTGCCACTTCAAATCATCAAAATTAAATGAAATAAACATTTGAATGCATCAGTCTGTGTGCAATGAATAAATATAATGTACAAGTTACACCTTTTGAATGCAATTACTGAAATAAATCAAGTTTTTCAAAATATTCTAATTTACTGGCTTTTACCTGTACATTTCTGAATTTGTTATCATTTATGTTAAATGCACTTTTTGTGGAGCTGAGACGGAACCGCCCCACTTCATGTGTTTCGGAGAGACATAGAGAAATGTCTTTATAACTTGACTGAACACAACAATTAGGCCTAATATTATCCTACTTATTTGAATAAAGTAGCCTACCTTTAGAGTTACTTGACAAATATTATACTAGTTGTTAAATTGCACATAGCTTACATAAGGCAAGATTCTTTAAGTCCTTCACTACAGTCATTGGTCCTTCCCAAATTTGTATATCAATACATAACACTTATGACAAAAAAGTGAATGCAACTCAAACTGTTATATTTTAAAGAATTAGGCTACTTTCTGTAGCCCCTGAGTAAGTTAAATTTACTTATTTATGTCTTTGTTTATTTATTATGTTTAGATACCTTATGCTTTATATTTACTTTTGATTGATATGTAGTTTTTTTACACACTGGAATATTTAGGCTTTGTAGGATAAGAATGTCCATGACCTGCTGAATGTCTGCCTGTTCACAATGTTTAATAAATAATCCAAAAAGGTTGCAGCCCTCATTTCTGTTTGTAAAATGGTGGTTTTAACGTATTTAATATTTCTTTGTTGAAACGTACACTTTTTGTTCACATTTTGTGTGGCAAAGTCACAATTCTAACCAATACAATCGTTTGAGCCGTTAACAAAAAACTACATCCTGTTTCCACGGAAACACAAGGACCCGGAAGTCGCCCTGATTCCGCGGGTCTTTTGGGACAACCATAAACAGTTAAAGAAGGGGACAACACAGCGCTGCACAACAGTGTGTAGAAATGGCGGGTAAGTGGTTAAACGCTTTCATGCTTTAATACTGCTGTCTTCCTTTTAACGTTGTCCCTGCTTAACGCTTGCTGGAGTTGTAAACTGGCTCTTCATCTGTTCATAACATAGCTAGCTTAGCTAACGTTACATTGCAAAGCAGCAGTGGGGGCCTGCCAGCTAACGTTGGTAGCATGCTATCAGGTTTTCATAGCATAGCATAGCATAGCATAGCTAGTGTTTGTGTTTTTATAGAACTTAACGATTGGATGGAAAGTTAAATGTGTACCTTCAGTGTATGGGGATGGATGGATGGATGGATGCATGCTGGCATCACGTTACTTAGCTACGTTCGCTTTAATGCCTTTTCTCACATAATTTACTCTTACCTTGTTAATTTTAAAAGGATCACTGGCAGTCCATCTTTGTAACGTAGAGTAGCTCAAATTGGCAGAACACAGGATCTAGCTATCTAGCTAACGTTATACTTTTGCACGCCAATACAATCTCAACACGTTACGTTAAGTTACTCCATGCATTGAATAACTTAACAAAGTGCACAGATGAAGTGTAACTACAACTTGGGGTTTATGGGGTTAAGGAGCCCACAAGCACTGTGATTGGTTAGCATGGACTGCATGTGTTTACTCTTGCATATTTCTGATGGCAAAATAATGTGTTGACATCAGACATGATTATCTCAATCTTCTCCAGCAAAGACTTTTCTAATACTGTTAAAATTTAATCTACACAGTCACAAAATACATACAAAATGTCCTATACCAGAGTAGCCTATTAATGCACAAGTGTCATCAAATGACAGCTGTGTCTTCCTTACTGTGTTTTATATTATTTATATCAGAATCTAAGTACAATTGTATTTTATGATAACATTTGTTTCAGAATGATCTGCTAACTAAATGTTTGATGTCTTAAGCTGATGCTTTAATTTGCTTTTCTTTTTAAGAAACTTGCACCACTGTTATTGTTCAGATAGAAACACGTTAAAAAAATCAAGACGTAATGGAGAAGTACTGACTAAAAACCCTATAATTATAACATGGTTTGTGTGTTTCCTCAGGAGTAAATGCTATGGAGAAGAAACTGTCTGAATACAAGTGTGACACAAATGAAGCTATATGCTTAAAGCTGGGTATGTTTATTTTTGCTTTTTTATGAATTGTAAATTAATATAATATATGTGCAGTGACAATGTTTTGTGTAATTGGCTTCAAATGTTATCACTTAAATTGGTTGAACACTATCTTCTCTCAGTTCGCTTTCCAGAGGATGTTGAGGATGATGGCACTTCATTTCACCCTGAGTACAGCCACCAGATTTATGGGGACGAGTGAGTATTTGTTGTCAAAACCTTTTAAAATGATTACATTGTTTTCCCTTTGCAAAGAAGGAATGCCTTATTTTACATTCATCCAAATATTATATTCACAGTGAGCTGCTAGGTACACCCAATTTAATTAACACTCAGAAGCAAAGTGGCTAATATGCTTTGCCCAAGGCCAACTTAATGGTAGTTTTTGAAACTGTTGAAATTTGGCTGAGAAGAGTTGTGTCATATGTGATAGCAGTGTAATGTCAGTTTAAAATATGATACATGACTCGTAGTACAATTCACACACAATACTTTAAAAAAACAATAATTTTCTCATTTATTTGTTTATTTGAAAAAGGGACAATGTACACTGATCAACATTCGAAGCAAATGTAAGCGTACCCGAGTTAGCCATAGGCTAATTTTCATCGGCAGTGCCCTAGCCATATGTTATTAGGCATCCTAAAATAATAAACATCCTAAAATAATAAACAGTTATAATACAATGAAGATATTTATACAATAGACAAAAGGTTAAAAATTACAATGTTAAATCACAACAATCGAATAAACAATGAATAATGAATGAAAAGTTTTGACAGTTGAATAATTCATTCCTTCGGCACAACATATGAAATAGAAACAAATACTATACTACTAAACAAATACTCGCCAATATCTTTTCATACTTTTATAGAGGATGCAGGGAAGTTTAGTGTCAGGTATGTAAAGGTTAAAACGTGTGAACATTAACAAAGGTCTGTTTTACGTGTTATTTTTGTTCCACAAAAACTGTAGAAAGAGTTACCCTATATAAATAACCCTAATGTGATGCACAAAGACGCTTTGGTACTTACGACATTATTGGCAGTGACACCTGTGTCTGTGTGTAGGCTTACAGTAGCATGTCGTTATGCTCTAAATTGCATTCCCAAATTAGTCAAAACTAGGATTGGTTATTTTTGCACTTGCTGCAATCAGCTCAAAGGAATTCAGTAATTGGGACATTAATTATGCCAGCAAGTGTAATTGCAAGTGAAGCTCAATCACACAGTTGCATAATGATGAAATCTATTTTGCCATAAACTGCCAGTGATGTAGTGGTGAAAGAAACAATGCAACACAGTGAAATAAGTGGCCAGACCTTCAGTAAGCATTTATTAGTCACTCCAGGTGTATACTTAAAACATTTGATTAGATGGGAATACTCACTTGTTTATTGTCGCCCTAATATGAATATATCCTAGACTGCACACTAGATAAAACAGCTGTTTTGTGTTCTGTTTACAAGTTACTGTCCTATTTAAAAAAAAAAAAAAAAAAAAGTAACCTTGCTGATTTTTAATAATTCAATTCACTTTGTCTTCAGTGAGGTTGCATTTGGATACAAAGGTCTTCAGATACAGCTTTTCTACACTGCTGGAAACCTGAGCACCCTCTTCAAAGTGAAATATTCCTCAAAAGTCACGGAGGCGTTTGATTCTGTCGAGGTAGGACATGCATTTCTAGCACACCTAAATCGGTGCTGTGGCGGGATGACTGCTTACTATACAGCCGTGTGTGTGTGTGTGGAAAATAAGTATTTGAACACCCTGCTATTTTGCAAGTTCTCCCACTTAGAAATTGTCATCATAGGTGCATGTCCACTGTGAGGGACATAATCAAAAAAAAATCCAGAAATCACAATGTATGATTTTTTTTTTTTAACTATTTATTTGTCTGATACAGCTGCAAATAAGTATTTGAACACCTGTCTATCAGCTAGAATTCTGACCCTCAAAGACCTGTTAGTCTGCCTTCAAAATGTCCACCGCCACTCCATTTATTATCCTAAATTAGAAGCACCTGTTTGAGGTCGTTAGCTGCATAAAGACACCTGTCCACCCCATACAATCAGTAAGAATCCAACTACTAACATGGCCAAGACCAAAGAGCTGTCCAAAGACACTAGAGACAACATTGTAGACCTCCACAAGGCTGGAAAGGGCTACGGGGAAATTGCCAAGCAGCTTGGTGAAACAAGGCCCACTGTTGGAGCAATCATTAGAAAATGGAAGAAGCTAAACATGACTGTCAATCTCCCTCGGACTGGGGCTCCATGCAAGATCTCACCTCGTGGGGTCTCAATGATCCTAAGAAAGGTGAGAAATCAGGCCAGAACTACACGGGAGGAGCTGGTCAATGACCTGAAAAGAGCTGGGACCACAGTTTCCAAGGTTACTGTTGGTAATACACTAAGACGGCATAGTTTGAAATCATGCATGGCACGGAAGGTTCCCCTGCTTAAACCAGGACATGTCAAGCCCGTCTTAAGTTTGCCAATGACCATTTGGATGATCCAGAGGAGTCATGGGAGAAAGTCATGTGGTCAGATGAGACCAAAATAGAACTTTTTGGTCATAATTCCACTAACCGTGTTTGGAGGAAGAAGAATGATGAGTACCATCCCAAGAACACCATCCCTACTGTGAAGCATGGGGGGGGGGTAGCATCATGCTTTGGGGGTGTTTTTCTGCACATGGTACAGGGCGACTGCACTGTATTAAGGAGAGGATGACCGGGGCCATGTATTGCGAGATTTTGGGGAACCTCCTCCTTCCCTCAGTTAGTTACCGCAGTCCAAATTCAAAATACCGGATAGAGTCTTCTCCCCCTGCCCCTCCTACACAGTGTAAAAGTTCACGGGGGCTGCCAGGTCGCAAACGCTAAACCCAACGTCCCACAATGTCACTGTTAGCTAGATGCTAGTCTCACATTGCCAGACTTTAACGTTACTCCACAGAGCAGTAGAGTTGCTAGATGCTGCTATGTTTATGGCCACTGAACAGAAGCGGGGGAAGAATTTTGGAAGAGAACTGCTACTTTCCCCCGTTATGCAGCTTATCTGTGCGTTAAACTTTATGGTTGCATGCCAGTTTTAACAAAGTGGGAATCATACTGTCTAACATAACCATGAGGCTGGCGATGGTTATGTTAGCCTCAAGAATAGTCCATAACTTTAGTGGTAACTAACTTAAGTACTCTACATAATTTAATGCAAGCACATTAAAGCATAACTCTCGCCAAAATGCAACCTAGGGTGTTTTTGTGAATGTGTCCAAGTCAAACTTTTGTTTAAAAGTGTAATTTGGACAAAAAGGCCACTTTTAAAGCTACGCTAGAGATCCTCCTACAGGTTGTCTCATTGGTACTACAGCTCGCTCTACCCAATCTGGCAAACTTACATAATGTAATGGACAATTGCGCTTCCAACCCGTACGGGGACCAAAGCGGGAAAAGTTCTCAAGTGTTGCTTTTAAGATTTACCGTATTTTTGTTTTCCGGTCAAACAGCCTTGTGAATGGGAGTGTTAGGGGCACTACTATTATCACATCAAAATCGGTATTTTTAAAACACTAAGAAGGCTCACCACACATGAAACTTTGCTTAAAGTATCACCAGGGGCTCTTTTTGTCATTTGTGAAAACACAATATTGACTGCATAGTTAAGAAAGGAGCCTCATATATGAATGACATTTCCGTTCATTTGCATTTGGAGATCAACACTCTTTGACTGACAAGATGGCGGATAGCGTAAACACCAACTGTTAAAGTGAGTTGTTCAAAACCTTTCTTTTTAGTAAACTCTGTGTACACAACAGGGATCAACCGATATGGATTTTTTTAGTGCCAATACAGTGTTTTTTATTTTTTTCCATCAGCCTTAGCCTATGACCAATACAGGCTGCTGATTTTCTTGAGTCGATATTTGGAGCCGATACTGCTTTTGCTCCCTCAGTTTACATCATAAAAATGTAAACCCTTGCCACACTGGCTTTGTTTTCAGAATCTGCTCTGCCATTTCTTTAAAAGTAATAAACAAAAACAGATCAGTGTCACTTCTGCAATCATCTTACATTCATATCACCCAAGTTATGTGCACTATAAATGGTTAATTTTGCAAGGGTAAAAGGCTTTTATCAACATCTACAACACAGCCTTGATGATGCATTGCTTGCTGATATATTATAAAACAGATATAATTAAATATATAAATAAGAAAGAAAAAGAAAACCAGCCATTGAAACAGAGTGCTTGATTTGTAATTTAAGACTGTTATGGTGCTAGTGATGGAGGGGCAGTACATGGTCTGCACGTGAACTGCTGCGTCTTCAGCAAAACAGAACTGTCTGTGGACGCCTGTTTGTAAATAATGCTGGGAAAAAACTATCGGCGAATGCAGCAGCCGCGTACCGGCTGATACCATAAAACGCAAATATCGGCCCAATATATTGGGCGGCCGATAAACTCAGTCTATTACTAGTATACAAACAATGTTCTCAATGCTGGAGTTCATGTCTAGGCCCCTGGTGATACTTCGAGCAAAGTTTCATGTTGTGTCAAGCCTTCTTAGTGTTTGAAAAATAGTGATTTTGATGCTATCATAGAAGTGCCCCTGGCACTCCCATTCAAAAGGCCATTTGACCAAAAAAACAAAAACGGTAAATCTTAAAAGTGGCGTTTCCGTCCTAATTATACATTTAAACGAAATTTGACTTGGGTATATTCACAAAAAGATTCTAGCTTGCATTTTGATGGGTGTTGCGCTTCAATTATGAAATTTCCTTAATATCTGACCATTTTTATAAAGGAAATATGTAAATATATTACATATAAAATATGCACAATAGGGTTGGATGATCGTTTCTATTTTCATATTGTTCAATCTTGGTTATTGGAGATTGCCACAGTTAAAATTTACGTGAATAAACATTTATACCTTTTTTTTTATTTTTTAAACATCAATTTAATAGCAATGTCTTCTATTTTCACACAAACGCTCCCTTTCAAAAGTCTGTCTGTGCAATATCACAGCATCGTGTTCCATTTAAACAATAACTTATGTTTTAATGTCATAATCCAAATCATATCTATAATGATAACTAATCTTATGAAGCAAAAAGTTTTAGTGAGCAGGCATATGGAGAACGGAGATGTAGGAGTTAAGAAACTAATGGAAAAAGGACAGCAAATTCACTTGTACTGATTAATGGGGCTCTGCAGGTAGATATGCCACTCCACCAGAAGCCATTTTCTCACATAAACTCCAGACCATGGCGAGATAAGCGGGTCCGCTTATGGCATTTTCCCACTGCGTGGTATCTACTATTCTCGCCTTTTTTGGTTTTCCATTACGGAAGTTCCAAGCGAGCTGAGGCGATACCAAAAGGTGATGTGAAAACCTGCAGACTACTGGTTGGTCGGAGGACCGTCACTTATGACTGCGTTTTTAGCAAACAAGAGTGCGGACTGTGTCCCCGGAACAACCGCGCCATTTTAAAAAAAATTAAAAAAAATCTAGCCAGACACCGAAAGATTATCTACTCTCTGCACTATTCTCACTTTTCTGTTCTCACTTTTCAATATGAAGGGCTATTATTTTGCATGTCGTTTCCAATATTGCACACTGTCACTTTAAAAAAAACAAAAACAAGACAATATATCAAAAGATTTTATTTAGCTATTCAAGTAGCGCATCAAAACCTCCCGTACATCCCGGTCTTCTTCCTCTGCACCCTGTGACAGTGTCCCCCCCCCCGGCTCTGCTGTCCCAGATGCATCTCAGTCATTGTCATAAGCCTCTCTGTGATTCTCATAAAGATTTTACAAAGCACAGCAGGTCAGAACCAGAGATTTCACCAGTTGTTCATCGAACGCCCGAACAGACGTCTGCGGCGGCGATTTTGCAAAGCGTGAAGGATCTGAAACACACACAGTACACAGCATTCATATTTTGGTGTGTAATCATGGTTGCTAAAGTTCAAGTCAATACTGACTGTGACCCTGAACACATGCAGATGTTAGCTAACGTTACAGGAAACTTAACTTACCCTTTTGTGTCAGCGAACAACAGTCATGCCGATGTCTGAACTCCATCGGAATTCCCAAACTCCTGTTTTTTTTTCAGCAGTGATTTTTGTTGTTTCCTTCAGCTTCTTTTGAAACAAATTTTCTTCTGGCCGAGAATCAAAACAAACACCTCCAACGTGCTGTCGTGAATCGCGTTGAAAATTACATCATGGCAGTTACCGGCTGCGTAGCCATGGCGACCAGCCACGCTGAGGCGTTACTCAATCTGCAATGGAAAACGGACGCAGAGTGCGTTGAGTCGAGTAGAGTCGAGCTGTTACCATCAGTGGAAAAACGCCAATATTTTCCGGAGTTGCCCTTTCACACATGTAGCACATAACAGGAGATTGTCCGGGGACAGACCCGTCCTCAATTAGGCTTTAAAGTTCCCTCGTCACACTTGCTTTGTTAAAATACCTCAATATCAGTGTAGGGAAAAAAAACAAACAACCGTCAATATATGTGATATGATCACCAAGTGCTGTTAAATCATGAAGCTTGTACCAACTCAGTCTTTGTCAATTGGTGACTGTGTGATGTCACAAACTGGAAAACAAATTTTTAAAGCCACAATACATGAAGATGTGGTGCTGTTGATTTCTACTGCATTATAATGAATGTTTATAATATTTACATTTATTGCAATTATACATGCATTTGCATTTATATCTATAAGAATAGACAAAATATTAGAATATTAATTTGAAGATTTGTTTTTACTTAGAAAAAGTAAAGTCTTTTTCGGTTGACCACTAGGTTTCCGCATTGTGAATCAGTAAAAAAAAGAAATTGGGGGTGTGGGGGATTCTTGAGTTTAGTTGTGAAAATGCTCGTTTTAAAATCCAGTGTCACAAAGGTGTCTTTTTTGGAAAACTGACAGCGGGTGACGACCAGTGAAAATGGATGAGGATTTCATTTTTATTTGTCAAAAATGAGTTGAAAAAACTCAACAGCACATGAAAGTACAGCAATAGATGTCCTTAATAATCTGAAGTTAATAAAACTAACTTTGACAGACAAATACAAACCAAACCTATCCCTAATGTATGACAGCAGGATTGTGCGATCAATTATTCTTTACGGGGAGTAGATGAAGCTATGGTAGTCTTTTGTCAGTTTTTTGGTACCAGGATGTTGTTTCTTCACATACTAAAGTAACTTAGAGCCTCGATGGGTGGTGACATTATTCCTGTAAGAGATCGCCTGTTTTGAGACTACATCTCAGCCCACTATGGCCCCCTGCGCCATAACACTAATCCTACTCCCTGTCGGACGAGAAGGGCTTTAAAAAGATTTTGTACGTAAGGTCTAACGTGAGGCATTGATTTTTAGAGGTTTGTGTGATTGAATCAGCAGGAGGAGTAATGTGACACAGTTGGATATCTTGTACATATATTTCCAGGAGCAAATTGTTGCTCAAGTCATCAACAATTGAAATCCCTGAGGTATACGGATTGTCAGGTTTATGTGAGACAGTTCTTTAATATGTAATGGTAGATACATTAACTTTATTACTCTGCTAATGACTTGACAATGGGTTTTTATGTTCTTAAACTGTAAAAAGTTAAACTGCTTGCTTGGTATGTAAAGTCATTTTTTAAAAAATTGCCACACATAATAATTTACACATCAACAGCTTATATTTGGACAAAACGGACAGTAAAGTGAAATGCTTTAATGTCCTGGTAGCTCCTTCTAGAAGACTTCACAAAAGGCCGCTGTCAAGTTTGAATATTTCCTGAAGCTGTCAATGCAGCAAACACGCAAAACGAATACAAGAATTAGCCAGGGCCCCTGTTGAGGTCAGATGATTCAACTCTGGGACATCTGTTCTGTCTGGAAACAGCAGGGGCTCCTCCACTGGACAATGTGGCCTTTAACTGATGGTAGTGGGAGCAACTTATAAACTTGTCTGGATTTGGTGTTTCTGTGGGTGCACTAAAATTATAAATAACCCCAGGCAACAGCGATGGTTCCTTCCAACAGGCATTCAACATAACTTTCACCTCTGGTATCTCCCAAAAAATGCCATGGCAACCAATTGACTGTTTATAAACCGTAAAGAGAGCCATTAGCTTTTTTGGGGACATAGTTTGGAGCTTATATTCAAACTAAAATGCGATGGCTGGCTTTACTGTGTGCCACTACTTTAGTGTTCAGCGTTGACCCCTGAGTGTTCACCTTGCTAAGGGTTTGAGTGCAGCTGGTGTAGAGTTAGAGAGTAAGGGGAGCAGCAGAGTTCAGGCTGCATCTGAAGAGCGTTTGTCTCTGAGTGCATGTGGACGGTCGGAGTGCGGTGCAGCTGGTGAGAGAAGAGAGCGGGAGGCAGAGATGGAGTTTATGCAGCTGCCACGTTGATAGAAGACTCTCATCATCGCATCACCTTGTCCCCTTTAAATCAGCCAAAAACACTGTACCTCTGGACCTCTCACAGAAATCACTGATTTTTAGTGCCAGACCTTTTGTGCACATGGGCTGGAAACTGCTGAATGCTCGTAATTCTATGCTATTAAATTCTTAATCAATGTGGATGTGTAAATATGCTTTAACTTGAAAAATTACAAAATACAAATAATTCTAAACTAGACTACAGATTTTGAATGTAGTATGGTCTTTGGAGTAGATTTAAAGAGATGAAATAACACCAACACTACAAATTAGATAGTTTGTACTCCTTTGTGCTTATTGTTAGAAATCAAAGACATTAACAAAATGTTCTAAAGGTACTTTGTTAAGTTATATTCATGCCAAACTAAGGCATCTATTCTGGAAGGCTCTGCAATTTAGTGTCTAGTATGTAGAAGAGTGCTCGGGACAAAGGGACTTGTTTGTCCATGGCCTTTTAAGTATGGTCCTTTTCCTTAGAAATGTGGCTGAACAATTACAATGGTTAAGAGGCATTCAGCTGCAGGTGCATTACTTCCAGTTAGATATTAGCTGATGTCTGGGGGTGGGGGGAATTAGCAGTATGTTGTATTAGCCTTTTGTAGTGCATTTTGCTCAGACCTTCTTCATTTCCCAGTTTTCAATGCTGAGCAGCAAGTGTCTCTGTGCTGAAATAATGCCCATCACACATGTAAATGGTGTGAAAGGGCTGCTTAGCAAAGTGTTCTCATGTCAATCCTTGTGGAAATGGATACAATGCAAACATTACAGCTGAACTAACCACAGGTTGCAGTGAGTAAAAAGTCCAAGTGTAGGGCCCCTTTGTCTCTGATGCTCTTTGAAAAAATGCAGGGGCAAATTCATTTGATTGGGTTCATTTGGCAGGATTAGAGGAGAGGCCTCTATTATGGATGCCCCAAAGGTTTGTTAAGTTGAGATCAATTCATAAGATTTTATTTCCCAGTGAGAAGCTGAAATGCTTTTATTGTGGCAACTTCATCACATATTCATGGTTTAACATAAGTAGTAAATGTACTGATTTAAGTGGTCTTTTCACTGGGGAGGGGGGAGGGGCTGCTGTCGTATCTGCTCAGCTGACAGTTTTAATTGCCTAATGGTTTTCTTTTCATTGGCACAAAATGTATGCTTCCAGTTTTATTTTATAGGATGTTTTGCACTTTTTCACCTCTTGCCCAATTTAAGAAACTTTTTTATAAACATACAGTCTGTATACAAAACAAAAATCATGTTTTTACATTTTTCATTTATTAGACAATACCTTGTTGGTCACATTTATGGAAATAACTCTTAATAAGTCCATGCTAGATTTTCCTTTTGTCATCCTGATCTGTTTGTCAACTAAATTCATGCACATTGTGTCATCCAGCCGGATGACATCGAAGGGAAGATCCGGGAAATTGTTCCCGCTGGGTTCACCTGCAACGCTGATGACTTCATCTCACTGTTGGAGAAGGAGGCCAATTTCAAGCCTTTCGGAACCCTGCTTCACACATACACAGTCCACAGCGAGGAGGCAGGAGAACTCACGTACCAGATTCACAAGGTACAGACATCACACTTACTGTCTCACCAAAGATTTTAATCAGTTTCTAACTTTTTATAGTTGCTGTTGCATGATCTAATGGCAGGGATGAGGTTTATCTCTAAGCCATTTGTTTTTGTCTTATTTTGCCCTAGGCTGATATTACCTGCCCAGGATTCCATGAGTACCACGAGCGCCTGCAGACCTTCCTCATGTGGTTCATAGAGACAGCCAGTTTCATCGATGCAGACGACGATCGTTGGGACTTCTTTCTTGTGTGAGTGCCCTCCTTAATTGACATCATACCCCCCTGCACCCTCCTCTACGCCCACTCCTAGCCCAAAGCCTTTATTGTGTCATTGAAAAACAAAGCCCCCCTTTGTGGCGCTTGTGACCAATTACCAGGCCGGTTTGATTATATTTCCTCCATAGGAGAATTGTTGATCAGGCAAGAGCTTCCTTTGTGCCAAAAGCCCTTTTCAATTTTTTCAGGGGCAAGAGCTGAATTGAATGCTGTTGTCTTTTGAAACACTGCACAATGTCTTAACAGTAAAAAGAGCCTCTGCCAGTGTTTTCTTTACCCTGGCAACTATTAATACCGACAATGGGGAAAATGGACTGAAGTGATTTTGAGGAGCTCAGTCCCTCCTCCAACCCCTTCTCTTACTCTAAGTTGCAGTACTCCAATTTAGTGCATAATGTATTCAGGTTGTAGCAGGTGTACCAATCGGGGCCTGGCTGCTCTAACATGCTGACGTCTGCGGGGTGAAAGGTGGGCACGAGAACCGAGGCTAAAATGGACACTGCATGATAGTGTGCCTGTAATTGACCTGTTTGCCTTTTGTGTTTCGTCTGCAGATTTGAAAAGTACAATAAAGATGGGGAGACTCTCTACGCAACTGTTGGCTACATGACAGTTTATAATTACTATGTGTACCCAGACAAAACCCGACCACGTGTAAGGTAATTGCTGGGGCAGCACGTGCCTTCCCATTCTTTTGTATGAAAAAGGAGTGGAAAATTATACATTTCTTTATCCTCTTCCCAAAGAACCCAAATTACTGGCTTATATAGCCAACCATTCAACCAGATTTTGTTTCATTACCAAACCAGGGTGATTTGTATCTGAAAACAACTTTATAGATAACCTTTTGATGTGATTAGATTTGTTGCATTGATGGATCAGGATAACAATGTATTATTTTTTGCTTTGAATCAGATTTACCACATAAATTTGTTTTGTGACAAATTTTGAACAAGCCTGTTTTTTCACTGGCTCTGTTTGTATGTGTGTCTGCCCTTTAACTAAACAGCCAAATGTTGATCCTGCCTCCGTTCCAAGGAGAAGGCCATGGAGCTCAGCTTCTGGAAGCAGTGCACAGATTTTACTGCAGCCTTCCCAAAGTGCAAGACATCACAGGCGAGCATCTTGGTTTCTGTTTTTTAAATGACATTATACTGCTTTGAAGAAGGCGTGGGTAAACATTTAATCTGAGAACCCTATGTCTCCCACAAACTGTTGAAACAAATGATTTTTCTCTGCAGTTAGTGGATCCAGGGTTTGAGTTCATTTAGAGGGCTGGAATGTATACCAGAATGCGCTACGGCTTTATTCAAACTAGTTGGATTGAAATAGTTTCTTTGCATGGACCCAGAGGATGAATACTAAAGAGGCATCCTTTTGAGAGAAGATTCCCTTTCAAGAAAGAACTTTACATTTAGCAGTTGAATAGGCAGAACGTTCCTGTGAAGTTTGTTTGGCCTCAAGTAATATTTATTCATTGTAGTTTATGAGTAGCTTCTTGAAAATGTTTTTAAAAGATTTGAAATATTTCAGTTTTTAATTTTCTTTTTCTTTTTTTTGGGGGGGGTTATTTGTGTAGACCCAAAAATCCTTTACTTGCTTCTCCAATTTAATACGCTGACCTCAATATTAACAGTGTTGAATCAAGCTATGTTTGTCAGGTTTATTGCAAACTGTAAACTCATTTTAATTGTATGATGGTGTTTGTTATCAGCTGAAGATCCCTCTGAGAGCTACGTGAAGCTGAGAGACTATGTGCTGGTCAAGCTTTGTCAAGGCCTGCCGTCCTTCGCTGTGGACAAGTTGCGCCTCGGCTTCTCAGCTGACATGGCCAAAGAGGCACAAGACAAGTTGAAAATTAATAAGGTGTTGTATGAGGCTGCAACCATTGATTCTTTTTTTTTTTCTGTGTTCAATAATTAGTTTTGTCTATAAAATAGTAGAAAAACGGCATCACAATTTTGTAAAACCCCAAGGTGACACCTTCATACTTTGTGCCCGGACAGCAGTCCAAAACCCCAACATATTTAATGAACAGTGATTATAAAACAGAGAAAAGCAGAAAATCGTCACATTTAAGATGTTGGAAGCCGATTATGTTTGTCAGGCTTGATAAATGACTCAAACAATGATGGATTATCAAAATTGTTGCTAGTAAAACTAATCCATTAATTGACCATTAATCCAAATCATGCTCTATAAAGTATGTATGTGCAGCATTAAGACCCTAGCTTTAATCTTCACAGTATGGGGAATGTTTGTGTAACTCCGTTTTACCAAAAAGTCAGATTCATTTTAAGATCACAATTTATAAGATTCCTTGTCCGAACTTGTATTATCTCTTCCACAGTATTAAACATTATTTTTAATACTGTTAACAGTGCATTTGATTCTATATTGGTTCATGTCACTGGTTATCATAGTGTGAAATCCATGGAATAGATAACTAGAGGCCTGATTCATCAAAAGCCCTGAATAGCATATGACTTCCTGTAGCCATTGTGCTGCAAAGTGTTAGGCTCCCAGTGAGGCGCACTTTTGCTTTGTACGTTTAAGAATAATTAAATCATTTTCATTATTTACTTTTCCTACAGAAACATGCCAGGCGAGTGTATGAAATTCTGCGCCTGAGAGCAACAGACATGAGTGATGAAGAAAAAGCAAGAGAGTACCGTTTGGAGGTGAAGAAGAGGCTATTTGGACCATACAGGGTGAGATTTTAATCATTACAGCTTCACAATGGTTTATATGCCAGTGTGGAGAGGGTCAACAAAAGTGCATGCAGATGATGTTCTGATGAATTTCCTGATTTATTCAGAAATCAATCAGAATGTCTACTCTGTAACTTTCAAACAACAATCCAGTGTGCGGTCTTCTACCTTTTTGTTAGCATACCATTACAGCTGTTCAGTGTAGGAAGCAAAGTGGCCCATTTGTGGCAAACACTTGATTGGTTTACAGCTTCGTATTGTCACTGTTTATTATATCACCTTGTAAAACAGCAGAAAAATTGATCTTCAGTCCCGTTTTCTGATAAGTGATAGATTACTAGTGCCGTATTGTTACAGCCACAATAGGGAGCACCATGCGCCTGTGGTTTTGCTGCTGCTGGAGCTTCTATTCAGGCATATGTCATTAGTCAGGATTTACATTTCTTTGGGATAAATTGTTTTGTGAATTTGAAGCACTTTGTCAAAAACTGGCTCTATTTTGAGTTCTGTAGGTTTACTATTGCAGCGCTTTTAGAACTTCACCAGGAAAACAGCAATTTTATAAAAATCACTTTTGGTATTTTTGAGTTTCAGAGATTTTGTGTAACACACTTAAGCCTGGTGAACAGAATATCATAAGCTTCTCTGATTATGTTTCACCAGACTCTACAGTGGGAAATACTGAGTAGATCTGTGTGCACCAACATATGACACCCTACATCCTATTTTCTAGTGACATTTTATGTTTGAGCTCCTCACTCAGACTTTGCATACCAGCCATTAAAAAGTTTGCTGTCAGCAAGGTAACCACATGTAAAAAAACCACAAAAAAAACACAAAGCTGAATCTGACGTGGAAATGACCCATATGGTGAAGCGGGAAGTAGGAATTCCTGAATCCAGGAGAGTGGCAAGGAAAGATCTGGTGCCCAGATGCACAGCATTTTTCCTTCCCTGAGGAGATTTAGCATGTAGTTAATTGAATGGCAGAAGCCGCTGCTCTGTGAATGTGAGGGGGATTATACATTTCTGCTCTTACCTCCGGTGACCACGTCTGCATGCATGTGCGTGCAGGAGTTTTCAAGCAACAGATTGCACTGAACTAAGTGAACGTGTAATGTGTCTGTCCATGTCCAGAACACCTTTCAGCATTCTGATTTCAATACAAATGTTAACACCACGGTCTAATAATTCTCTTTTCTAAGGGTACATAAACTGTTACCAATGATTCATTTATTGTTAATAAGTTATTAATGCTTTAAAGATCAGTAACTAGCCAAAAATAACATTTAGTTGGCCTGCTGCATTGCCTGGTCTATATCTTTATCTTGCATAACATACTTTGTCTTGTTTAAAAGGTCTTTTAACATGCAGAAAGATCCTTTTTTTTTAATTGTGTGTGTTTGTGTGTGTGTGTGTTCGTGTGTGTGTGTGTTCGTGTCTTCGTGTTCGTGTGTGTGTTCGTGTCTTCGTGTGTGTGTTCGTTTTGTGCAGAAAAATCAGAGGGAGCTGACAAAGATGAGGAAGTGCCTGCGGCCGGAAGAGCTGGTGTCCCACATGGATCAGATGGACACTCAGACACAGCACGAGGAGCTGGAGAAGAGTTATCAGGTTGTTGTGGAAGACTACAGGAGAATCATTGAGAGGATTGCGGCACATGCCTGATCAGATGCTGCTGGCCTGGAGCCCACCCATCTCAAAAATTTAGGTGGTCTGCCCTGTCTGTACAAAGCCCACACCACCACAGACTTTAGCTGCAACCAAGAAGAAACTCCTGATGTAACAAAATCACTGTTTTAATTAAAGAATGTCACTGATGTATTGTGGCTGAGTCAGTGGATAGATTGCAATGGAGAAGAACTGTCTGTTTCCCAGCTGATGTTGATACAGTAGAAGAGAATGGTGCAGCTGGAGGGTTTAGACTTCCTGTTTGTCCCATGAGTTTAATCACAAACAATTGTGTGAGATGAACTGATTTTAAAATTTCACAGGTGATAGGTCCACTACCCTGCAGAAAACCCCTGCTTTTTCTCCATAGTTGACATTTTCTAAAGATCTTTTGTCAGAACAATTCCGTGTATCTTTTGAAGCACTTCATACTGAAAATAAAAATAAATAAAAAAGTTTTGTATATTGCTTAAATGATGTGGTTCTTAATGTAGATAACACAAAAATTAGCAATTCGTACCTTTTTTTTTTTTTTTGGAAGATTTTGACGTTGTACAACCTAGCATCTTATAAAGTAACGTTAAAGCACAGATTAAATTTGCGGAATTTGCTGGTGGTAACATAATTAGTGACAATTTGAATTGCAAGGCAGAGTGGTGAGGTTCCTGACCTGTGGGATAGCTCATGCTCGTTGAGGGAAATGAAGAAAAGTTCAGTTGTAAGTTTAGTAGGCCATCTCCACCTATCAGAAACACACAGGTGAAATATGTATTTATTTACAAATAGGCATATTAAGAGATATTCATTTGGACTATTGTTAGTGCATAATCCAATGCTTTACATCCCAGCTGATTTGATATGTATTTAAACCGTTTTTAGGGATGTCATTTTGTCCTCTCATGGCTAATGCAACTTCTGATTGCGGCTGATGTTGAGTGTTACACTAATGAGTATTTTGGTTTTCAATTGAAAACCTTTGAGCCACTGTATTGCCCTCGCTTGTGCAGATCATTTTGATGAATACTCATCATACCTTATGATACTTTAGCACATTGTCACTAAATGAAGGCTGCCGTGTCAATTTTCATTTTTTCTCCCTCTTCACATGAAACAAGACAAAACCTTGGAACCCTTCACATCTCTAATTCAGATTGATTGAATCCACTCGTGGCCACAAGGGGCCTCATCTCACTGCAGTTTTCTCTGCTTTTTCTGCTGTGAGTGCACATTTCACATTGCACTGCACAAGCTCAGCAGACTGAACTGCTAGTGGGAAGTGGCATTATTGTTTAGTAGGCACATGTGCTGTGTCATTAATTCCACCAGCAGGACAACTATTTAATAGAGCCATCATGTTTTTATGTAGGATGTTGATGCACCTACACTCTAGTCCTCACATATATGGTGCCGTTGGAGAACAGACTGGTGTGAATGTTGATTGTTTGGAGGATCTGCAGTAATCGGTGCAATTGTTAGAAGGTTGTGAAACCCCTTTTGCTCCTTCAGACCACACAGTTGAGTTTACAGAAGCTTAATTATTCCGCCCACAGTACATACTAAGTCCATCCTTATGTCCCATTGCAGTATGTAAAAGTATAAAGGAGATTGTTTTATTTAAAGGAAACACTTGACATTTGGGAAAATATACACACTTGCTTTCTTGCACAGAGTTAGACCAGTGGCCCAGCAACCAGCAAAGTCCTGGAGACCTTCAAAATAAACTGTATTTGCATGATTGTGATTTGACCTAAAACACTGTTACTATGCTTGATATTTTTTACTTCATAAGCAAAGTCCCTTGTTCAGTATGGTGTTTGCACTTCTGATTAGAGCTTAAATGATTAGTTGATTAATTGATTGACCAAAAATGTTTTGTAGTTTGCAGCTATTTAGATAATTGATTCATCGTTTCAGATAATTTCTCAAGCAAAAATGGTAAACAGGCTAAAGCTAGTTCCAGCTTGTCGTGTGGGTTTTTTTGTTGCTTCTTTCCTTTGTCATTACATTAGGGTAAATTGAATATCTTGGGTATTGGACCAATAGTGGATTGACAGATGAATTGATAATTAACAGTTTCATGCAGCACTACTTCACTAATTGTGTTTTTGAAAAGGACTATTTTAGTAAACAAAAGTTTGCTCTCTGTTAACTTTTTTTTGTCTTTCCTTTATTTTCAGGCCAAAGTGAATATCATACAAAAGCACAGAATTTGAAACTGTTGCATCATGCATGAAGTACATTTCTGTGTTAAGATTAGTCTCTTCTAGTGTTTAAGATGGCATAGAATATGTCAAGGTTTTCTAAAAAACAAAGCTACATCCAGGCTGAAAAGTGCAATATTCAACACTTCTATATCAGCTGCAGTCGATCAGATATTCAGGTGCAGTGGATTGAAATCTAAAGAAGGCAGTCCCCTTTCTTCTGGAGACAAGGCTATTACAGTGGATCCAGCAGTGGGCCCTCAGTCACTGCGCTTTTGTAAGGGGGGCACAGTCTGTCTGTTATGTTGTGTCAGAGTAGAGATGTGGGAGGTTGATTTATGTCTGAAACTGTCGTGGGTTTCAATCTACCCTCCCTCACTTTTATTATTTCACAAGGAAAAAAGGGAAGGGACATCCATTAATCCTTGCATTTCCTCACTTTTCCCTATCATGTTTAAGTGAGTTTAATCATGTAGATAATTCCATGTAACTTACATTAAAGTAGGTAGAAAGGCTTGATTCCATTATTTTGTGAAATGACAACAGTATCAAGCTTGACTTGAATATTTGGTTTCACCTGTTGGCGTTTCTGCTTCTGTTACCTCATGGCGCCTCCACATCTCTCCACTGAGACAGTGGGGGAGTTTTGGACCGGAGCCCAGCTGTACTAAGGGACCTGCTGAATATGATACCTGTGTGGAGGAGCTCCAGCATCTTAGCCTCCAGGTTCCCAGGAGAGAGTCGGGCAGGAAAGTTACCCCACCCCCTCCACCCTCGCATCCCTTCCAACATCACTGCTTTTCTTATCATGTTCACATTTCTTTTGTGTTCCTTGGTTACCCACATACCCCGAGGCTACTAAGCCCCCTCTTCACCGTTGGTGAACCTGGCCGATCCCTTTTCTCGGCTAAATGAGTCCTCTTTAAGTTAATGTTTGATGCGCTGACAGCCAGTACCAAAACAGTGTAAAAGAAACCGAGTTTGACATCTTTTAATTGTACGTCAGAAAGCAGAGATTGTGGTTTCTTGAACTGCTTTCAGATCAGGCTGCTGATATAGTAATTTTCTCAAGTGAAGGATGTGATGAAAGTGGTGGTGTTGATAGTTTAGTAGTAGAAGTCCCTGGAGTCCAGTCGGCTGGTTCACCTCTCCATAAACATGACATGATTCCTCTGGCAGTGCATATTTAAACAGTATTTGTTTCAACAAATATTATTGTCAGCAGATCTAAAAATAGAAGCAACAATTGGGGTTTTATTTTTCAACAAAATGTTTTTGCATTTTTTCTCTTGTAATGAACAGATGCAAGTATTCATCATGATGTTTTTTAAAAAAATGACAGATGTGCATTAAATTAATAAGTCCAGAACATGCCAGTGCATTTTGTGTGTTCATGTGTTTTACAATATTCACAGTAATTGATATCCTACTGTGTACGACCAGAGATTGTGGTTGTTATTGCATCTGTCATCTTAATGATTTGGGATCATGGTGCACTTCAACTCGAGCGTGTACTAAGCCAGATTTCTATTTAGATTACGTAAAATAGATCAGTTAGTGCACATAAAGCACTGGATTGTGTTGTCTTGATTGAGAGTAAGCGAACAGCCGCGTGACAAGACTTTTTGTTTTTTTAATCACAATTGATGCATGTTTGTAGATACAATCCTGTCACTCATTACAGCCTGAAAAAGATGATATAGCTTATTACAACTTATTTACCTTTTCCTCTTTCTTTCTGTTGTGCTTTTTTTAATTGACTTAAACAAATGAAAGTGGCCTCATAAGTTCTGAGTCATCATACTACACATAATTATCCTAAAATACCGGAGCCTGCGGTGGTATTTGGTTTTCATTTACTTCATGTGCAGTATGAAATTTGACATAACATCTACCAGGAAGTTTGTTGAACAAAATAGGAATCATTTTGAATGTGTGCTTTTAAAGAAAAAATGACTAGGCTAGTTGGAAGAACGGGAAGCATTCATGTGTCTGTGTGCTGCACAGCATGGAGGATTTAATTGTGAAGATATTTCTGTAAGAAAATGTTAAGAGTGGGCTTTTTGTTTTGATCTGCGCATGAATGACCTCCTTGAGTAGCTGTTTTTTCTCAACACTGACTTTTCTTGTACTGCATGACCTGCCTGTGTATTAATGTCTTAAATGAGCCATGTTGTGGATTTGGATGAACATGTGCTTTCCTAGATGTAGTTTTCTAATTAAAACTGTCCTATTAGGATGTAATTGGTGCTATCTGAGGCTGGGACGGAGCCGCATGGGAGGGGAGCAAGCAGTCAGACTGAGATGGTATCGGGGCCAAGGAGACAGGAAGCCTCTGTGTAATCTTGTCAGGTTGGAGATCGAGGCTGCGATCAAGCCCACTGGACTGAACTGTACTTGTTTGCTGCTGCTCTGTAGCTTCAGAGCGAATGTAATAAACTGCTATGAACTCTTATCTTTGTTATTTCCACAGGAGCCTGCAATTCACCTGGGTGTTAACATGTTGGAATATTTTCAACTTTGTATTTAAGGAGAATTGTTATGGTTTTGATCAATGTGTACAATCTAAGAGGGATATGGGTTTGTGTATGTCAAAACTCAGGATAGAATAACACCAGTCGAAGCTAAACATGTAAAGACACGTTGTTTCTCTGCTGAGTTTGTGGGAACCAAAGTCCCATCAGATTATGTGCAGTTTTATATATGGGATATGATCAGTTTCAACTACCCCATTAAAATACTATTTTGCTGCCGGGCAAACAGGCAGGTAACATTATCCATTTCATACTGAATGATTGAAGTAATAGATCCGCTGAAGAGGAGTGTTTTGTTCAAAATCAAATGTAATAATAAAGGCCATTCAGAAGAATTAAACAACTTCACAAAGACAGGATTTTTTACTAAGCTAACAGCAGTGGATATGTTGGTGGGGGTGTATGTGACCAATAGAATTAGAAATACTCTAATCCTTAACTGTACACTAGAATCAGGGAATAGTGAGAAGACTGCTATTAAATTACACTTATGCCACTTACAATACTATAACAAAACACTCCCAGGACCCCTGTCTAAAACGCTGTGACGCTCTCACAGTGTTTTTTCCAGAAAGCTTACTATGTAAATAGTAATGCTGCACACAGACACACACTGACATTTGCCAGATGCTCGGTGCTAATTAGGGCCAAGTATTCCCCCTCGTATGGAGTGTGTGAGAAACCACAAGTGCACCGCTGGCTGACCTGTAAGACCTGACTGGGGTGGAGATCTGTGTTTGTATTCTGAATGCTTGAACATCACAGACTTAAGATTGTTATTCAGAGCAGGAATTTGTTGTTTCAGTTTTAATACAAGGAGTAGCACATTGGTTCCAGTTTTCTTTGATCTAAGTTACAATTTTTGACAAAGATTTATCTTCATTTGGAATCCAAATAGACAATTTGCAATTTATGTTGCTTATAAAAGTGTCAAATCCAGCAAAGCCCAGGATCTCCCCGAAGCTCCAGTTAGATGCATGAAGAGATATTGCTCTGCCTCTCGACTCTGTCATTTAAGATACTTACATTCTTGCCGTACAGTGCTGCCTGTGGGTGAGCCACAGAAAAACTTAGGTGCTGAGAAGTGAAATGGTTTTTTGCCTTGTTGCTTTTTTCAGTAGTTTACCATTGCCACATTGCCCTTTACAGCTATGACATTCAACACTTATCATCTAGCCTCCATGTTTTCAAATCTAAGACACCATACCACCTACATGCTTCCAAAACTAATCTACCCATATCCAAAGACCTGTCCCTCCCTCCTGCATGTAAGCCCTCCTCCACCCCCCAAAATGGTGGTGGTGGGGGCTCTAAGCAGGAAGTGAAAGGGGACCTGAAAGCTCCAGCCACCCACAAACCCACCCCTCACCCTCCTCTCCCAGGCTGCAGCGTGGCTCTGTGTCCTGGCTCTTGTCCAGGTTCTGGTGCTGTGATGGGGAGGGTCACGTTTTGCGTCTGACCCCGGGCCTGCATGTTGGATATTGTTATTATTAGTGCTCCATGCCCCCCGGGCGGGCAGTCCCCAAAGCAGGAGGAACTGTCGGGCTCTGGAGAGGCTCTGAACCTGGAGAACAGCTGTGCAGGTTAGAGGCTGCTGGGGCCCCCACAGTTCACAGAGAGCACTGCTGCACCGGCTAGCCAGGAGGTATAACTGTTTCTTATACTGACTCACTGCACAACCTCATCAACACACACTGCTGAACAGCAGGACCAAGCTAGGTTACTGGATACACTGTCTGATGTACAGGGGATGTGCATGGTAACAAGTATACAATATAACACAATACATGCAATAAATGTCACTATAGATAATATATACTATCAGAAAAACTATTCTAATAAAAGATATTTTACAATGATTTTGTCCCTTAATTATCTCTGGGTGCTTTAGACCATTGCCTGTGACCCATTAAAATGAAGCAATCTGTACTTGGGTGCACTGATCTCAACTTATTCAGAGTGGTATTTACTTTTCATATGGGCTTTTAGATGCCCGAGGAGCTGAAAGTGTCCTGTATGTAAATGAAAAAAAAGAATTATATAGCTGATTGTTTTTTCATCTTGTGATGCTCTGATGTATTTTAGAACTGATTGGGGCATGACCCCCAGGTTGGGAACTACTGTGAAAATCATCAGGATGGTTTTATGGCAATATCGGATTTTTTTGTATGAGTGTGATAAAATACTTTAATTTGCTTAATTGGCCAAAAATAAACATCCTATCTGTCTTCTTTTAATCCATTAAAAATGTCTCTGTTATAACAGGTGCTCCTGTCAGTGTGGAAATTTATAAATGTGTTTTTGAATCTGCCTCCATATTCCTTATACACACATCGCAGAAATATTCTTTTTTTCACGTAAGCCATCAGTTTCTTTTTGAATGAATTGCAGCTATATAAGGGAAAAGTGTATATAAAAGCCTACCTTACCTCTCTGCCATCTTAATTCTGCCTATTCTTGGCAGTTCTGGAGGGGGGGCTTCTAACTGTGTAAATAGCTCTGGAAATTGCGTGTGGCCTTTGACTGTGTCTGTAATTGCGAGACTCTTGCAGTATTTTGCTTGGCAGTCTGAGAGGTTAACCCCTGAGGGCTGGAGGCCTGGAGCTCTCTGTCTGACTGGCAGAAGGCTCCTCAAAGCCCCACTTGTTCACCTTCTAGCCCGGGCAGCTCTAAGCCGCCGCTGATCCTCTTCTGGACGAGAGGGAGAGTGGGAGGCTGTTGCATTCAGCTGTGGCTGAGGCTCTGCAGGGTGAAGCCTGGAGTGTCACAGTGCCTCACCCAGCTCCCCCTGGTTGCACCTGGGCAGACAGTAGCGTTTGTAGCCTTGTCATCAGCACTAAACTTGGATTTTAGCTGTAATCAGATTATATGGACGCCGCTGCTGCAGTGAGTGGTTGATCAGTTCCATCCACAAACCTTTTTCCCATATTCCCATGAAACTGTAAATGTGGACTGTTCGTGTAGTTAATGATGTGCAGATGGATGCACTTAGTTTGGTCATATAGAATGAGTGTTTGATGCAATTGTGCACTTAGAAGTCACTTCAGCTATTTATTCAATGTATCACTGTTCATTTACAAAAATGCTCATTACAAAGCCACAAAATGCACTTGGCAGCACAGAAAATAATAAAGAGAGAGTCAGTTTAGGAAAATAAATTTTGAATGTAACATGTCCAAAAACAATGTCGTGTTAAACTGCACATTAATCCTGAATTTTGAAGGGTTTCACTTCCATGGCACTGTTGATTTTGAATGTCTTCATCCCAGAAGAATTCAGGGGTCAAAATGGGGACTTGTGCAGAAGGTGCAGTCAAATCTGTCTGCAGTGATGGATGATGTTGCCATATGAAATGGTCTGTAAAGATGCAGCCTCTTTTGGAGTCATAGCAGAAACTGTAGAGAAAAGACAACATGTGCAGTATTCTCCTTGGGTTCCCACATTGTTCTCTCCAGCTCTGCTCCCACTGGGCCTTGAGAACGACTCTGTACACCCTAGACAAAAGTACACAGGCAGAAAAGAAATATCAAGGCACAAAAGATCTTTATGTAATGCTGACAAGTTGCATTGATTTTTTTCCCGTATATTTGACAGACAACATAAAATCGTTGCTTCATGTCATGTCAAGCTGGGCCTCGGAGATCGCATCTGCTCTGCCAGTATCACTCAATTCTTTTGGTAGTGTTTTTGGACAAGACATTGTAGAGAGATGTTGACTGTGAGTAATTCATTTGTTTGAACTCTCAACATGTTGCTTTTCCACAGCAACACAAAAAACAAACCATTCTAAAAAAGAGTCAAACTGAGTTATTTTTGCGGCTAAACTTTGTATCCCAGACCACGAGGAAGTGTGGAGTAAAGTATCTGAGGTCGGGTCTGTTTCATCAGTGGGATTGTGGATGGATAGATGGATTCAAGGACTGAAGCAGGACTGGAGTGCTGGTTTGTCTCTGGGTTTTTGTAGAGTACCAGCAGCTGTGTAATCAGACCTGACTCTGACCCTACCTGTCCGGATGTTCCTCCAAACCCTCCATCATGTCCATGTGTCACACACACGCTGATGAACCACTGGTCGCGTGCAGCCTCTGAGCTGGCTTGACCTCTAGTCTGATTTAGTGCGGCTATGCCACAACTGCCAGTACTGTAGGAACTACTGTAACAGTACATTTTTCTTTTTTCCTTAACATTAATCAGGGCTTTATTTAAACTCCCAGTGATTTACTGTTGACCTTTGGCCACCCGAGCTGTGCAATAAATGTAAGAGGAACATCATGAAAAAACACAGCCCAAATTTGAGGTACTTGTAGTTACCAGCTGCGACAGCTACGCTGGTACTGTTTTTACCTTGTGAGTCAGGGCGGAATCTCACATCCCTGAAATTTCATCCACGGTTCCTCCACTTGCTTCCCTTCCTCACGTCTTAGTCCATCCCACCACGGAAGCATGGAAGAGATGGAGGAAATCATGCTAGAGAGGAAACAAGGAAATGTGTTTTAGAGGGATGAGAGGTCCTTTTTTCTTAAACGTCACATGTATACAGTTGTCAACTATATGGGCGGAGTTAGCAGCAGTTTTCAGCTGCATGGTTCCGGTAAGGATTGTGAATCTCGCTCATAGCTCCTCAGTTCCCTCCTCAATCCTCGATTCTTGCTACTCGGGGCAGAAATAACAGCTTTGAGACAGCTTTCACAAAGGAGGGCCAGAACAACTTGTGGTTCAACCAAAGAGCAAGGAGCTATCAAATAAGGGAAGTGATATTCAGACTGTGTGTGTAATTTCCTGGTGAAACCTACTGTAGCGGTAACTACCACAGAAGAAGATTTGAGTACTTATATATATTTCTGTCTACAGACAGATTTTGTCACTGTTTTACAACAGTTCAAGACGCAGTCACAAAACTTTACAGGTGTGTAGCATGGATGTGGTGTGTAGTTGAGATCAAAATGAAGGCAGAGTTTGAAGATGGGTCTGGTCCGAGCAGGTGCGGAACGGAAGTAAATATTAAAGATACTCATATAAAGCATGGAAGATACATAAAACAAACTTTATTTATCATGATAAACTTGGGCTTGTGGCATTTATTTCTTCTGCTTTTTGGTGGACAAAATCTGTATTTTTATTTGAAAATGTTCACATAAACATATGTAATATTAAATAATAAACAAGGCAAAACTAAATTTAAAAAATTAAATAAAACTCAGAATGTTAACCTTCCTGCACAAGCAGTTAAATTCAGCAGTTTTTTACTGCTGATAAAGAATTCATGTTATAATTGAGGGTTTTTGTTTTTATGTACAGTATATGTTACCTAAAGGTGTATTTTTGATGTTTGATTTACAGTGGTGTCTTGAAATCGCATGCAGATGGGTTAACTGTTAGTTAGGTAGTAACTTTTTATTTCTGTATCATGTTTTTATTACTGTATGGTATTACACGGAAACTAAATTTAGTTATATAACATTAATAAATTAAGACTTTCACTTGTATTTTTACATTGCAATATATATAGCAACTTTCACTTAAGTAAAGGAACCCGAGTAGGTCTTCCACCCTTGCTGTCTGATGAAGAACCACTTTATCTGCTGACATTGTTGGAATTGAATGTGAAACAATAGAGGAAGCAGCCAGTGTCAGACATGTGGATGCTCTGTGGTCCCTGTGGAGAACACTAAGCTTTGTATTTGCACTACTCTTGCTGAGGATAACAGCCTCTCCAGCCCAGGTTAGGAGTGGGGCTCCCTGCAGCTGCTGTCTCTGAGGCTGATTAGTGCGGTGATGAGCGAATGAGGGCCAGGGGAGCTGCGCACACACACTCTGAAAGGGTTAAGCAGCCAGTTAGGGAGGAGACCTGCTCTGTGTCCAGGATGTAGAGTGCTGCAGCGCGATGGTGTGCTGTTACACTGCATGAGGCCTCAACTCCACTTGGGTTCTGATTGGGCCTGTAAGATCACAGCCACCACCCCCCACCCCCCACTCCTCTCTGTCAACCCCCTCCTCCCTGAGGGTTTCTCTCTCCACATCCTCCCTGCTGATTATCACCACTGCCAGAGCTGACTCTTGCACTCCAGCTGCTGTGCACACTCTGGCTCTGGGGCTAATTTAACCAGGCTGCATGGAGGGAGAAAACTTTCTCACACAGCCTGAAGAAGCAGAGCTGCTGCACAGCAAAGCTCCTCCCAGGCTTTAGCTTGCTCACTACAAAAAGAGCCGCTCTGCTAATACTACATGCTTCTCTGCCAGGATATCCCTGGTGGTGCTTTTCAACAATATCCAGAGCTACAAATGATCAAAACAAGGTCACAGTCCTCTTAGGAATATTTCATCAGTGCAAAATAGACAGCGGAGGTTTCACTGCAAACCAACATGTGTTGCTCTCTGCAGGTGTTTCCTCTGAGCAAAGTCAGGGCAGAGTGCTGCCTTCACTGTCCTAAAGGTGACTCTCAACAGTCATCTTCAATGTGAAAATCAACCCTTGAGCTCTTGATATAAAACATACATATAATATCTCACTAACTACTGTATATCAAAGCATTGTGTGCTTCCATCACAATACAACTGGGAATAACACAGGTGAATAATGTTTGAGTTCAGAAGATTGATGCCTTTTTTTTCCAAGAAAGATGATTAAGGCTGGAAAGTGAGTTTGAGTTTTGTCCCTGAATTGCTATTTTGGCATGAGGATATTTTAGTTATTACGTTGTTTGTTTAAAGAAATGGTTGAATAATTCACACAACAAGACGGAGCTGCAAAAATATCTATTTGACTTTGTGGGGCTGTGAGGAAGAAAAACATAGTAATTGACCAGTTGAACTAGTGACTTTGGAGCATGACAAAAGAGTTGGATCTCAAAGACAACAGAAATCATAATCAAGTGTCGCCTTAAGATTTCTGACTAAAAATTTAGTTTGAAATGTAGCTTGCAAAGAATGCTCACTCATATCGAAACTGGCTTTTCAAATCCACAATTAATATATGAATCACAAATTTTCACCCCAAAAATACAGTATTTAATTCCGTGAGGCAGTTAACAATTCAAACAATATTCACACTATAAATATTAGGTGGGTCCTCTGACCTGGCAAATATCCATAAGCCACTTAAACTCGTGCCAGCAGCTCTTAAACATAGTCTTACTTGTGAGTGTGTGCCAAAGCAGCATTATGTGAGTGTTGATGGGAAAAGACCTCTGTCAGCCTGCGGGGCTTCGGTGTCTTCTGCAGAGCTGTCCTGGATCGCACAATTGGGCTCAGAGGGTAAGACGCTGCTCCACAATCCCAGTACCCCCCCCCCCACATCAGCCCGTTATGTTAAATGGAAGCATTGTGACTGCAGACCTGCTCTCATCTTCATGTACACTTTCTTTTTTTTTTACTTCTCCCAGTACATAATGACCCCAGACTATGTGACGACAGCCGTTGTATCTGACTGGGCTGACCACATAGAAATTAAAGATGATTTTTCTGCTTTATTATGTCAATGGGTCCAGCGATATGTAAGGTGTGTGGGTATACGTGTGTGTCTGTTTATTAAATCACTTTTTACATTCTGATACTGTGGGTGGCCTCCCTGATGTTGCAAACATGGAGACAGGTGGTAACAATTGATTAAAACAAATTTCTGCCCAGAGCAAGAATTCAATTATGGCATTAGACCTGTAATCTGATGCATTCACATGTAGACTGTGTAAACTGTCGTTATGATGTATTTATTGTATTAATCCCTGTAATTTAACTTGTTTATGTCATTTTAGAGCAGTTAAAAGGAGATGGAAAGGTTTTACATGTGAGAGATTGTCAATATTAGATGTGTTCAGGGTGCATGGTTTGAATGTAAATGTATATTTTCTGAACAGGGGATTACACACATCTCACACATCTCTCTCACACACACACACACACACACACACACACACACACACACACACACACACACACACACTCAATGTAGACAAGAAGAGAAAAAAACATATTTTATTAAGATTGAATCATTCAGATAATGTTTAGAAAAATAAAATCACACATTTTTACATTTCCTCTTGACAGAAATGTCCCTCAGACTTTACAGTGAATAATGCAGACATGCTACACCTGACAGGTATTTAATTTCTTTTTATCTGGGAATTCCCCTCTCTCACAGTTGTGAAGTGCAATTTAGAAATCAAACCTAGGAGCAGTGTTCGCTGGCAGAGGAGTTATGAGGCGACCCCCCCGCCCCATTACGCTTTGAGAACTCACTCAGCGAACACACTCTTTTGTGCGCAAGAGAAGTCCTGAAACATTTCCATGAGGATATAGATGATGTTTTCTTTTCAAAAAGGTGATTGTGTCATGATCAAAAACAATACAAATGACAGAGCGGCAGGCTATACATGGATTTTTATTACAGAAGTAGCACTGTATGATTTTGTCACTATGTATTTTTAAAAGATATTCTTGACATCTTCAATTTGACTGTAGACGTAGAGACATAGAGACAGATATTGTTAAACTTTTATTTATTTTTTGGAAAATGGGTTACACATTTGCAGCATTCTATATGAATGAATTCAACACTTTGTAACAGCTTTAGTGGCTATTTTGCAAAGTAAAACTGACCACAGAGATAGCATCTTAGATCTCGGAAGGCAATTAAAAAGAAATTAACTGTAATTTTGTGTTGTCTGTGATTTTTCCATGTTTATTTTGAGGTTTCTTGGAAACTCCCACCTTTTAATTACACAAAATTCTCATTTTAGTTGTTTTTTCACCAGTTTCCACTGGTCTGCAAAATGCTTGTAGATGCTATCAACAATGATGTCAGTGTGGTTATTTCTGACACACACACACACACACACACACACACACACACACACACACACACACACACACACACACACACACACACAGATCTGGTGTATAAATAATTCACATAAGGTCAAGCTTTGATCCTCTGATACAGCCTCTTGGATTGTCAGTAGTGGCAGGAAAACCAGTAGATTGAAAACGAGGAATGCATCAAGGGGTGTGCCATTTACTTGTAGTGCGGGCAGCTGGTTAGCCACCCCTCTGTCGTTTACACCCCCCTCCCTCGCTTTCCAATTCCAGCCAGACCCCAGGCTTGGCCACTAACTGGGGGCTGGAATATTGTGCACTGGGGATCAATGCGGCCCTGAGTGAAATGTCAACTGTGGCCCTGTGATGTGTCAGGCTGTGAGGGAGTTGTAATGGCTATTGATCCACTGTGCGCTTAATGCAGAGCTGCCCTGCCACGACGCAAGCCAGCTGCAGCAAAAAGATATATGTATGAGATGAGCTAAAACTGAGAAAATAGAAAAGAAAGAGCCCACAGTTTTGACCCCCTCCTCACATCCCTCCTTCTCTGGCTGCAGATTGATCTTCCTCTTCCTGCTGATTCTAACTGGGGTCTGTCATTATCTTACTCTGTCATTAGGGGCTCCATTGACAGCCTTGGCCTGTCTGTGTCACTCTATTGAGACAGCAACACTTTTCCCATGCAGTGTTCCCTACATTTATTAAAATCTCTGACAGCCTTGTCTTAGCTTTCGCCATAGATGGCTGAGCTTCAGGCAGCGGTGCAGTGGTGTAATTGGAAGACAAGGCTCTCTGTTCCTGGCTAGTAATATCAGTGAGGTACAGCTGTAGGTCAGACTGGTTTATATCAGACTGCTGGCGATGAACAAAATCAGACCCCCTTTGTCTGACGGTCAGTGTCTGTGCAACAGTATAGACCCTACGTTTAGGTCTATATCTATGAATCAAGTGTATGTGAGCTTTCATGCTGCCACTGGATAAAAAATAATATTTCTAAACTGTGAGGTAAATGAAAGTAGAAAAATGATAAGGGTACTCTAAGATTAGGGGAGAATGGGAGGACCCTTTGTTTTTGTTTTCATCCCAGAGTTTTTTTATTCTTCTCATCAAAATCAACTAGAAGCTAACAGGATGATTATGTCAGAAACAGAATAGGTGTGAATCTTTGTTGTTAGTGATTGGACACTACCTTCACTTTATTCTACATCTTAACAGAAAGCAGACCTACAGTAAAGGTGCTAAAGTGTCATATAGGATGAGAGTGACAACTCTTGGGTAAAAAATAAGGAATGGCTGAACTATATGGTCAAGGGGCAGGGTCAGATGAAAATGTTAACAGTGATGAGGAAGGGAGCTACATGGTTCAGTTCCAACAACCCACACAAATCTTTTATGTAGTGTTTTTAAGGAAAGCAGCCCTTTTTGGCTTGACCAACATATTGGGTTTAACTGAAAAGGTTTCATCAGGCTTGAGCTCACAGAATTTTCCAAACCCATAGTGGAAAGTCAAAACTATTCATATAAAATTGGATATTTTCCTCAAAGGCTTATAAAGTTTGTACAACAATATGACACTCTGTCTTTATACCCTCAAAAGCAACATATTTTAGTGCTGTGTTTTCGAATTATGCACAGCAACACATGCTTTGGTGATCAGAGACTTTATAAAAAATATTTTTGTGGTGAGGGGAGCTGAAGATTGCGTGTTAGATTTAGTAAAGGAGATAAACCTTTCCTGGCATTTTTCATATTTTCTTTGGACTACCTTCTTGGCTTGAAAAAATATTCTACAAATCTCTCACTACACCCTAAAATCGAAGAACGTTATGGATTTGGAAATATTTGTTTTACTATTTACCATTAGTAACTAAACATGCATAAATAATTTTGGATGCTGCTGCTATTTAAACCTCAACATACAGAACAGAGCAATAACTTTCACTACCAAGTAGAATTAGCTATTGGCATACATTGTGGCAAACATTTTCTTAAACCGAAAGCTTTTCAGTGAACCATTATTATCACAGTTGCTGAAAGGCTTATCAGATGATGTTGTAACCAATGTGTGAGAATAAAGAAATTAAAATATTAATGAGATGAGAAAACACTGGAAGACTCTCCCTTACTCTTCCAAAAACATCAGATTTCCCTGCCTACAAATCACACAAACCTCCTCTCTCCCTAATTATTTTTATACAGTCCCTTACCGCTGTTCGAGCTAAATAAACAAGTTTGTAAAGATGAATCTGTGCTCAAATATCTGCTGCTGCAACTCAAAGAATTACATTTAAGAAGACAATTTGGTTCAATGTCAAAGTGACCAAGTAGTAAAAACATTATGCCAGGTTCCATTGTGAAACAAAGTAAAAACTGCAAATGAAAGAGCCTGTCAGAAACAACCCAAACTGTTTAATTCTGGCAGTCTTTACATAACCTAAATTTCTGATCATATTATTATTGTTTTGTTGAATTTCAGCTACTCAAACTATTACTGTAGAGACTTGACAACATTTCTGGAGGCTGTCGGGAAGTGCACAGTGGGGTGCACTGAATTGAGATTGGTGGTGTTTGTGTGTGTGTGTGTGTGTGTGTGTGTGCGTGCGTGCATGTGTGCGTGTGTGCGTGCGTGTGTGTGTGCGTAAAAGTGATGCTTAGTATAGGCTGGTGTTGGGACCAAGCTGCTTGTCTATGTTGCAGGAGGCACAATCAGGTAGGACCAGGGGGTCTCTGGCTGTCTTGGCCCCATAACACACGAGGCTGCTCAATGGGACGGAAGTTATTGGAGGGTTGGGGTGAAACAGATGACATGGTGTGTGACAGAGACTCATCATTTGAGTGTGATACAAGTATTTGAGCTGCAAGGCTGTAATGTTGCTCGGATTGTTTGGAAAGATTTATTCCAGATTGCAGGGCCTGAGGGGTCAGTGAGTGACCATACATGTGGGAGGTTTCCCTGGGAAAAATTGCACTTTAGGGGAAGAAGTTGTGGACATAATGAAACAACATTCAAAAGATAAAATGATGACGAAGTATGTATCTAACTATCATATCTATAGACCAGTGCTGAACATTTTAATAATATATAATATAATAACAGTTTCCCACAACACAGAGACAAGGTATATAGAGCTCTCTTACAAAACATGGTGGAGAGTTAGTTCAGTATTTGCTTTCATGCAGATGCACATATGTGGCATTAAATACAATGAATTTCTTTCTGCACAAAAGTTGAAATTATGGCCTTGTTCCTGTCTGATAGAAAGAAGCTTTCATCTTTTTTCCAGCATAAAGGGGAAATGTTTAATCCAATACCCACTGTGCAAGAAAAAAGTAATGCATATCTCACTATCTTGCCTGTCTCCCGGCAAGATGAAATTGAAATTTTAATGCATTTCAGAGTTTTTCCTCCCAATGATAGACACAGGGGTGTCATATTTACAGTATGAACACCTGTGGTTTAATGCACTCTACAATACTGCCATCTCGAAGTTCTCCTGAACAAAACATGCTCTTGAACATAAAGGAAAGGCACAGAAGAAAATTATTCCTCAAGCTTTCTATCAAGCTTCTGCATTCATGGCAAAGTCTAAAGGGCATGTCAGTCCTCCCGCCTCTGAGAGAGGTAATTATCCTTTTCCTGTCAGAGAACAACAAATGATAGCCAACTATGGGGGTGCATTTTCAGGAGCTGAAATTTGTCAATTGGAAGGAGAAGGAGGTTTAATTTTCTGGCAGCTGCATATCTACTTTTATAATGGTTTTTTCAATGGTCATTTGTTGTATGTTTCTTTTCTATTCACACGAGTCTGCACAGGGTATAGTGCTGTGAGCTTCTAAGGGTGTGTTTATGTGCCCTGTATTAACATACCTATTTATAGTCCTACACTTTCTTACAGTCATCCTTTTTTATGTTGTGACCATTTCACAGATTATATATTGTCCAAGTAATTTCCCTTTCAGCATCTGTGTTTTTTTACCTTTCAGAGAAAGCAGTGAATGGAGGGGAAATTATCACAATTACTCATATAATTGAGCCGTCTTTGTAGCAAGTGCAGCTTCAGAAGCCCTTTTTTCCATCAGCCAAAATGGTTTCATTATATGGGTTTTTCATATTCCCTGACACAGGGCTCTGCTGAGGGCCTGGCGCGTGGATGAGATGCAGGATGAACAGAGCGAATCATTAAGGTCACAGTAGGAATAATTATCCCAGCTATGGAAAGAGCATCTACAGCCTTTTTTTCCCCGGGCACAAATGCAGTGTCCACGGTTTTGTTACGAATGGAGCTTCTACTTATACAAAGAAGAGAGGGGGAGAGCAAGACTTGTATCAACATGACAATTTTCCATCATTAAGACTAATGACAGGCACAGACTGTGGGGATCAAGGGGAGCACAAAAAAGAGAGGCGCATTCAGGTGTTGGCTGAGTGCTGACCTCCTTCCTGTCTTTGTTGGAGACTTAACTCTTAACAAAAAACTAAAAAGGGGTTTCAGACTAAAGGCGCAGTGGCAGCTGAACGTCAAGCAGCCCAGCTCTCCATGGGCAAATGACTTAATTGGCGAATTTGCATGTTTTCCATTTGCAGGGAATGAATTCAATAAGATCTACTGTACGTGTAAAGATGTTTAATCAATCATTGTTCTAGTGTTGGTGAAATTATTCCCCAGCTTATAACTATGTTATATGGATTCTATTCCTGCAATCCAGCTCTTTTACATCACTACACAACTAAGAGTTGGTTAAATTTCAATTATCCTCAAAATTGATTTTCTCATTGGTTGAGGATTTGATGCCCAAATCTTCACTTAACAGGTGGAGATAGTGCAACATGTAGCAAGTATGAAGCGTCAATGTGACACTAGTTTCTTTTACAGTTTAGCTGAATTAAGTAAAAGCCATATTTTCCCAAGTCCTTTCTCCCTAGCCTTCACAAAGGTAATTGGTCATTTTGCAGCCAATTTCAGGCAGGTTGGATGCTTGCTGCTACTGTAATGGGGACAGCATTTCTACCAGTTCGCTGGAGCCTTTTCCAACCTGTGATCCCCAGCTTTTGGAGGAAAGAGCTGCTCTGGACACTGAATAGTGGTGGTGGTAGTGGTGGTGGTAGAGGGGCAATGACCAGCTTTAAGTCCAATTACACACATGTTGATTATAGTCATTTTTTTCATCCTCAGAAAAAGATTTTGCTGTTAGAGATTTCAATCACTGTGAATGAAAGAGTCATTTATGTTCAAAATTAGATATTTATGATCTGCTTTTGATAAGGAACAAAATGTGCAAAAAAAACAATACATATTAGTATTTAATTTAATGCCACATTCACTGGCATATTTTCTATTATCACCAGGCTTCAATAATCAACAATCGTGTAAGTCCAGTTTGAAGCATTTGGTCAGTAAATCCCAACCTGACATGATACAGATTCCTTGCAGGTATCAATGCCTAAAACAAACAAAACAATCATTATTATCCTTTGTACCATTTGTTTTAAAGCAACACATTCTCATAGTTGAATTATTTAATTATTGTCAATAAAGGACATTATTCTACTTTTTAGTATATATTAGAGGCATAATATGTGATCCAAAAATAAAATAGTAGCCACCAACAGCAACATTTGAAGCAGGAGTTGTACCTGCTATGACTCAAACTGACTGACCGATCTTTGGAATTAAATGACTAACAAGTTTTTAATATTTCCTGTTGTTTCTAAATACTCAATAATTATCAAATGAGAAAAAAAAATGTTTTGAATTTAGAAGTCAAAATATCTCAATAAATAATCTTATATGGAGAATTAAAAACTTAGCCTTTAAAAAAAAAAGCAGTCATTTAATTTCAGAACCAGTTGCAGGTTATTTAGTAAAATATTAAAATCTGATTATCACACAAAAGTAAAGTATTCAATAATGTGTCAATAATTCAAATATTATATAGAGAGACTATAAATTTGGTTTTGACAGTCCAAATTTACTTTTCTTTCCTCTGTATCTTCTGCTAACAATTAAAAAAACTATATATAATTTCATTTACCCACTGTGTCCCTCCTGACCCTTATGACAGTGCAATCAATTAAATATAACAATCCTGTTTTTCAGATAGTGGGATTCATTTTTTGTTTACGTATAGCTCTGTAAACAAAATCAATTCACATTTTTGATGCCACATTAAACATGAAAATAGACACTGAATCAAGTTAATTGAAGTGCATCTAGTTTGCGTTCATTGACGCTGCTGCAAATTACAGGATGGCAGCCAGCAGCAAAGCTAGAGAGGAAGCAGAACAAAAGGCAATTTCACTTGTTTGATCCTCTGCCTTTCAAACGTGAAATAAACCTTCATATAGTGTGACAATTCTGCTGGAAGTCACTCACTGAATTACATTTGCAGCTGAGGTCATGTGGTAATAATGTCCATGATGTCCATTTTTAGACATGCTACTATGTACATATATATATATATATATATATATATATATATATATATATATATATATATATATATATATATATATATATATAAGTTTTGTTATGAATTAGTATTATGTAAGATGGACGTGTAGAGTTCATGCATCTAAGAGACAGCATGTAAAATTGTGTGAAATTATTGAAATTAAAATAAAAAAAAGTTTTTTTTTGTTTTATTTGTTGACAGAAAATCATCAGAAGTAATCAAATATCATCAGAAACTTAAAGCTGGGGGGAAAAAAACATATTTAAATCCATCAAAAAACATAGGTTACACGTGCATTCTGTCTCCTCTATAAGGAAGGGACATTAATAAGAAAAAATTAAAAGAAAATCCCTGACATGACAATAATGAATTATTCGTATGCAGAGTCTGCAGGGTGCACGTGAAGCTGTGCCTTCACACAGGATGATCCGCAGTTTACCAATGCACCGCGGTCGGGATAATATTTGGTGGCTGTGAAAATGTGGGTTGGCATGACAGTTGAGGAGGGCTTTCGATCACCGGACTGAAATGAAGTCTGTGACATCTTGGCCCGTTTACCCCTCCACCTCCCCTCCTCTTTCTGTCTCTCCACCTCTGCACTAACCCTCAGGTGAAGAGCAGCAGGTGTTAAAACACCCTCAGCCACAGAGCTACTCACTCCTAATGAGTCCTGCCTCCGCGGCCCATCCATGCATGGAGGACTTTATTTTTAGCGTGGCAAGTTAGAGCCCTGCTGCCCTGCTGCAGGACGAAGCGCTGTGGCCTGCACTGCCCTCCTGCCAGCGAGAGTCAAATTATAAATTAAAGTGGTAATTTTATCACACGCCTGCTCATCCTAATGACACTGAGGATAGCTTGATAAAAATCCTTCAAATAAATAGTTAATCATTTGGGTTCCAAGCAAATAAACACTTTGCAAATGATTGATGTTGCATAGGCCTATATCAATAAAATGACTATGATTTATGCAGCATATATTTCGTGAGTCTGCCCAACTCTGCATTTCAACAAAAGCCTGTAATTATTATTGCTATTATTAATAGTAGTACTCGTGGTGTTATTTTTTTTTTTTTTTGCAAACTCTGCCGGTATTCTGTTAATGGTTTTGTTCACAGTCGCGTGTCAATTTGCAGATACTATAATCGTGGGAAAAATAATGACAGTTATCAGTCGCACCCACCAAGTACCCACACAAATCTGTCCTCTGTTCTGGAAGATGATAATTATTGGTTGTACTACCATTATCATTGTCGTTGTTGATAGCGGAAATCTTGAAGCATTTTGCGAAAGTAATTCCAGAGAAATCACTTCAAATTGGCCTATTTTAGGGGACAAGGGACCAGCTTTCGTTATAGCCTAATATTGCACAGAAATCTTTAAATTCAGGCATCCACAGCCGCCTGGCACACTGTAGCTCACGTGCCGTGATGTCAGCGCGTGCATTTTGATAACACATTTTGCAACTTGCTAGTTCTGTTTTGAGTTCAATTATGCAATTAGGCTACACTGCTAATCACAGTGACGGAATTTAACTGCCTTTAATTTGTTATTCAGGTGGAGATGGAGGGACTGCGGATGGAGCAGCCAGGCTGTGTTTCTGCTCTGCAGACACCAGAACAAGAGCTGCAGCCTGCACATGAATCCAAATAAAATGAAGAGCTGCTGGATACTTCCGTCTTCTTCTTCTTCTTCTTCTTCTTCTTCTTCTTCTTTCACCAAGTGCGTCCTGCGGAGGCTCTCTGACCCCGGATGTCGCGGATTTATCTGCTTCTTTTCTATCACATGAATTTTTTAAAGTAAGTTGCTGATTGAAACTAAGATCTTATTTTCAATATAGCTTGATCAAGCTCTACTTACAGCTGCAGCAGTGATCCCGTTTGAGCTTCTGAGTTGTGGAGGTCTAAACCTGCAGCTCAAGAAGAAATATCTCCTGTTAAGTCAGTTGTCAGTTCAATTAAATCAAATGTCCATGGCTAATTATTCTTGTAAGGCTGTGGGGGGCTGGCCGCACCCCCATCCTCACTTAGATCCATGCTAATCAGAGGTGCCAGTGTTTAACGAAACTGCGACCATTAATTGATTGCGATAGAAGGCGCGCGTAAAGTCATTTGGAAAGCTTTTCAATGTGATTAGAACATAGGCCTGCGTGCATTCATGGCTGTGTTATAAAACAGGGAATAGTTCGGTGGGAATATAACCAATAATTCCCCACGACTATAGGCTATATCATTGTTATAAAATAATGCGAAATTAAAACAGCTGTCCTTATAATATTGTTTAAATTATGGGCCTACTTACACATCGGTCTGTTAATCAGAAATGATTGTTGAACTATATTTGCTATTTTGTATGTGATGTCGTTACATGTTTTCAGGTGTTATAAAACATCATTAGGCCTAACACCTGAACCAACAAACCCCATTTGACATTAGAGCAGAACGTGCTGCAGGTGTAACTGAGACCTCCAGCCAATGTAAGTGTTAAACTCATGACTAATTACAGATCTACTTATGAAAATTGAACACTAGTGTTATGCTAATACACCTTACTCCAGATAGAGCTTTAATCAAAAAGCTTTAATCAAGCTGGCCGGCAGAAAGAGCAGCTTTAACAGGGCTGGGAATATTATGCAATATTAGGCTAATAAATTACGCTTACTACTACTTACTACTTTTACAACGTGACAAACCTGATTGTTTTCAACGCTCCACCGATATGGGCTATGACAATATTTTCTTACATTTCAATATGTTTGGATAGTGCTGAGACAAAAGTGAATTAGGTGTTATCGCTGTATAATAGGCTATGCAATTGTAGGCCTAAATAATAACAATAATAATAATAATAATAATAATAATAATAATAATAATAATAATAATAATAATAATAATAATAATAATATAGCTTAAATGTTGTCATGTCAAGAAGAAATCTAAGCTTTTTGTGTTTTTTCTAGACTTTATCAGGTTCTTCGGACCCAGCCCCAGCGTCGCCAATCGGCTTCCCTCTTGGAGAGAGTGGACCAATCAGCGACAGTCTTTGATGAATATTCATGAGTCCGAGATTCAAACCTTTGAGCGAGTTTGTCTTGGTCCACAGCATCATACCTAGGACTTTTCACAGGCTACAACTACATTTTCTTATGAATGGAAAGAGAAAAAATCAGTTCGGCTTAAATTGGGACCCGTCCTTCACTGAGATCATAGAAGGAAAACAACAAAAGCAAGACAAGGGGAAACGCCAGAAGAGATGACAATGACTACAATTCCAGAAAGTCTTAATAGCCCTGCCTCAGGAAAAACCGTTTTCATGGAGTTTGGACCCCCGAGTCAACAAATGTCGCCTTCCTCCATGTCTCACGGACACTATCCAATGCACTGTTTACATTCTGCAGGTCATACCCAGCACGATAGCTACAGTCCAGTCTCGTCGTTCCCCAGATCTTTGGGTTATCCATACGTAAACTCCGTCGGCAGCCATTCCACCAGTCCATATCTTAGCACAGTACAGACCTACCAAAACAGCTCGGCGCTCCCACAGACACGGTTAGAGGAGACAGGTAAGTGTGCAACAGCATCTTTGGATCTAAAATATGAACTTTCTGTGATGGCACGTCTTTCATCTGTAGCTATACAATCCTCGCTGTAGCGAAAAGACGACCCAGATGTTGGAATTAGGCTTGGTAATTATTTATTGCGTAACGCTATAAACAATGTATCCAATTAAAGGTAATTATACCTAAAGTACAGCTTGTAAAACTTGCGCTGGAGTATTCATAGCTGCACAGCACTATTGGCTACAACTGCCTTCTTATTTGTTTGCTTCTCTTTGCTCTTTTCTGTCTCTCAGCGCCAGAAGCCGAGAAAAACACAGTGGTGGAAGGCGGAGAGGTTCGATTCAACGGGAAAGGGAAAAAGATTAGAAAACCAAGGACTATCTATTCCAGTTTACAACTTCAAGCCCTGAACAGGAGGTTTCAACAAACTCAATATTTGGCGTTACCGGAGAGAGCTGAGCTCGCAGCGTCGCTGGGTCTCACTCAGACACAGGCAAGTCCATGAAAGTCACTCAAATAGCTCCACTCTGCTGCAGGACAGTTACACCTTTTAAATGTATTTTCTTTTTTCACAAAATGCATTATTATTATTATTATTATTATTATTATTATTATTATTATTATTATTATTATTATTATTATTATGGAACACCATTCATCAAAAGTAACATAATATTCAACGTTTGATACCAAATTAAGGATTTTTCCCTGGGTTTTCCTGAATATTATCATAGATGTGTTGTTAATATCAATGACATCTTAATACAGTCATAATCATGGACAAAATACCAACAAAAATGTTTTGCTCTTGATGTACTAAGAATACTGCTGCGTGCGTAAAAGCGTGCCTAATTTTGCCTAACATGTCTAAAATTGACTAAACTGTCGTTTGGTCAATGTTCTAAGAATGTTCCTTTGTCTCTCCAGGTGAAGATTTGGTTTCAAAATAAACGCTCTAAATTCAAGAAATTGATGAAGCAAGGCGGTGGCACAATTGACACCAACGCCTTAGCCACCGGCCGCGGACTGTCGAGCGGCTCTCCCTCGGTGACACCTGTCTGGAGCTCGCCGACCGCCACGAAGACTTCGGTGGGGACAACCGGATCTTACATTCCCAGCTACACCTCATGGTATCCAACCACACACCAAGAGTCTATGCAACAGTCACAGCTCATGTGAACCAGGAGCTCAGCCCTCGACTCCGCCATGGCTCGTATATCAAGATGGTGAAGGGGCCTCAGCGCGGCGCAGCACTGATAGTACTCAATAACAACTCCGGAGTTTGCTGCCGCATGCTGACACAGTGGCCCCCCCATACCGGATGCCTGCAAGCAGCGTAGAAGAAGAAGGGAGACTGAAAAGGCACGCAGTGAGCCCAAGGGCAACGAGTCTGACAGTCAGCGAAAACCGTAGACAAATTGGTCCTTTTTTGGCTGCTGTATATCACTTTTGTGTCAGTTTCTATTTCATTTAAAAAAAAAAAAATCATATTTGTGTGAGTTATTCTGTTGATGAGAAAAGACGTTTGTTTACACCAGATGTTGGGCCCAAAGTAATGATGACCTAAAACCAATCTGCATTCATTAACAGTTAAAGGTCTTTAACCAAATAATGATAGGCTTACTTAATTAATTCCACCATCACCATCATGCTTACAGCACAGTCTACCACAGGGCATATTGTGCAAAGCCTCAAATCGCTACTATGTTGTTTATATGTGTTTGTTATTTAAGTTAAATTATTCAAACTAGTTTTTCTGTTTAGGTCAGTCTGTGTTCATTTTGTAAGTGTGTTTGAAATAACAACAATGTGTTGTTAATGCTGCACTAACGCAAGCAAAGCTTTTCTATGCCGTGCCCCGATGTTATGTGAAAAATGTAAAGAGTCTGACAATTTGCTGCTTAAGAAAAAAAAATATCTTGAGGGTGAGCAGCTTATTTGTCCCTGTACTTTGTACATAATTTTCAGATTTGTTTTTGTGCTGTACTGGATACGCTGTGAAACAGGGTTTTAGGCTTTCTGTATTCGTCGAGATGTGTTTAGTCAACATAGAAAATATTTAGTTTTGTATTGATTACTTTAATTTATTTATCTGTTTCTGAAGTTTATGTGCATAATGTGCAAAGTTTCAAAAGCAGTAAAATAATGATTTAAATTATGTCAAGAAAGGTGTCTGATTCAATCCCCCACCCCACCCCCCACTCTCCTCTCATGTGAAAAGAAGGGCTTCAGCATGGTGCAGGTTTAATGTGAGCTGACACAAAGCAGTATCATGTTGGTTATTGTAGCAGACACCGTGTGAGTGCGTTTGTGTGAGAAAAAGGCTCGTCGTTCAGATGTATGGTCGTGATTAGCATTTTTACATGGGTTCCTGCTGCTGCTCACTGGTTGCAGATGTTGTCAAACCTCTGGAGTGACCAGAGATGAGAAGTCTGACGTTGCATCTAACAAAAAATACTGTCTACACGAATATATCTTAACGGCTATATTTCACACAGCATATTAAATGGAAAATACAAGAAAAGCATAAAAAAAAGACAGAAACCACTGGATATCCTGCCAATAGGCTATAAGCTGCATCATTTCTATTATCGTAATTTAATCGCGATGCGGGAGACCTGAATTCATTCAACAACATCGCTTGTTTCTTTTCAGCTTTTCTTGAAGATAATCTTCTTTCTATTTGTCTTCCGACAATCCCCATTTTCTGTCATGAATGGGAGAGATCAATTGGGTGTGTTAAGTGAATAATCGCGCAAGAGGCAGGTGCTGCAAAAAGCCTGGATGCGCACGGGACACAGGGCGGATCGGATGGAGCTCAGTGAAAGTGAAATGTTCAAAGGCCTGTTTGGGCTTCACACTTTATTCATTTACTCTTGTTGCGCAATCTTGCAGTTAGCCTTTTAGGAATTTTTAATCAAAATTTGGCTGCATTTTATTTCTTATGATTTCTTAGAAAATGCCCTGCCCAGGTGGAATTACCTGTCCATTTAAACACCATGCAGAACTGGTTATAGATGGCAAAAAAATAAAATAATAATAATAATAATAACAATAATAAATGACGAAAAAGCCAAACAGAAAATAATAAGGAAAATATTCGAGTAAACAACATAATGTGTCTGAATCTGAAAGGTTATGTTTGTGCCTGAGTAGAAACAAAACAATGAAAGAAAGAAATTAATTGTAAATTACCTGTAGCTATACTCGCTCACCTCCAGCTGCATTATGGATATCTACACTAGTTTTGCAATTGCAATGACACATTTGATGACATTTGTGCGGCCTGCACAACATCCCTTTAAGAGGCCAACAGAGTCCAGAGAGGTAGGCTATAGACTATATTACATCATAACCAAGCACTTCATTCTTTTCTTGTTTGTTTCATTTATTCTTTGCTAAAATGGTAAGTCAAACCATTATAATATCTTATCATTATACTTATTATAATTATTAGGCTATATGAATGCTGGCGCAGTTTTGTTCTTATAGAGCAACACCATCAGTTTAACTACCCAAATCAGCTTCAAGGGGACTGAAAAGAAATAAACTCTGGCCTAGTTTGTCTATGCTCCTTGTTTAACATCCCTGCAACAGCCCTGGCTTTATTGTTGTTTTAATACAAAACTCAGAACATATACAGTCCTTTGTGCACAAGCCAGAAGCAGAATAGGTATATGGATATATCGAAACCATTAAGAAAGAATATGAACTGTGCTGTTGCGGTAGTGAACATAAATCTGCTTATAGCCCCAGAAAGGCGCAGCTGCACATCCAAGAGGGTCAGCATTATTTCGCGGTATTCTCTCCTTGATTATACGAGCTGAGCCCATCAAACCCAGCATAATTACAGTCATTTCGCCCTTATTTATTCTAATGCAGTTTCCCATCTCTGAGGTAGCCTAATTATGAGCATTTTTTTTTTCGCACTGAGGATCTTTCTGCGTTGACAAAAGAGATAGTGCTCTGAAAGAAATGTGCTGCTGCAATAGAAAAAAAGCGAAATAGGTGAGGTGCCGTTTCGTCACTGTTCCTCAGACTATGTGTAAGGCTGGCAAATTGCTTGCAGGTGTACATCACGGAGTTGTCAATGCGAAGAGGCTTCAAAATTAGCAAAGCACAATGTAAGAGTAATGATAGCAGCGACTAGATTAAAGAACATTTTCTGTGTCTCCCCTTTCTTACAGTTCCTCTCGGTGTGAACAGCTTTCTTTGCTAAATTACTTTTTTTTACAAAAGCAGCACATTCAACACACTGAAGAAAAAAAAAATGTTTTTACCGAAGTTACAGAATAAAATCAGTCTTCATATGATGACAGAATCGTCAAGATTTACAGATTTGACTAAGAATTCAAATAAATAAATGTTGTAGGAATGAACTAAAAATGATAAAGACTATAAGCCTGTTTTTTTGTTTTTGCTTGTATCAAATGCAATTCAATCCTTGCGCTACTTTGACTGAGAATTTAAGAAGTAAATCTTTAATACACACCTTTCAGTTTGAAAGAAAGAGGCAAACTCCCTCTGGATTTTGTCGAAATCAGCATAGAGGAAGAAGAGCAGCAGCATCCTACAGCACAGACACAAGAGAAGCGCTTACATCCCACAAAATGTGTCCCATGTGTTGGTCTAAGCTATAACAGCAGAGTTCAGAATATGACTGAAAATGTCTGCTTTATTTCCTCTCTTTATAGCTGATGGAGAAAAAAATGTAGATTATTAGCATAAATGTTTACTCCTCATTACGCTGATGACATTGTGCACTTGAGATCTTGGTAATCTTTGGGGGAAATTATGAGTAATTTCTTAAAATTTAAAGCAGCAGTTACCATGCAATTCAGGATAATTCTACGTGGGCTCCACACGGATATAATTATCGTTGAGTCAAGATGTTAGGCTAAAAACTATGCATTGATATTCCCATTTATTATGTACATACAACTTGAAATAGCGTGAAATTGTCTTGTGTAAAAATAACACTCCATATTAGGACATGTAAAATTGCGAAGAATTATATAGTAATTGCAGGCTTTCAGATTTGAAAGCCAGAATGCTCCAACCAGAGCAAATGTGGATGAAATTACAGATCTGTGTATAAATTAGAATAAGGTGTATGGCATTTACAAGTTGCCTGGAGAAATGCAAAAATAGGCCTATAAACCACATAGCTCTAATCCCTGAAGGAAGTCATGGAGCAACAGAAAACATCCAGAAATTATTATTATTATTATTATTATTATTATTATTATTATTATTATTATTATTATTATTGTTATTCTTCTTATTCTTCTTATTCTAATTCTAATTATTATTAATATTATTATTGTTGTTGTTGTTGTTATCATTAATAATAATAATAATAATAATAATAATGGTATAGTAGTAGTAGGCCTTGTAGGCATATTAGTATTGTTATCAGGACGAAATCGATAGCTTGTATTATTTATAGCCTACATATGTGCGGATTAGCCTACTTGACTGACGCAGGCTAGCTAAGTAAAACCAAACATAAGGAGAAAACCAGCTAGGGTAAGTGTTATTCCAGTCCACGGAACAGTGATCATACAGGCCTGTCACGATGCATATTCTCTGTACAAGAAATAACAGTATCCGGCAAAGGTCCACACAGAGGCAGGCATATACGGGCCTATAGCAGATAGGCTATTTAACGTGTTGGCGCACAGCACAGACCTGCTGCATGCCTGCGATCTGATCCTGTCAGCTCCAGGAAGGAGGCTCGGCTCCATCATGAAGATATAGCAACTGCTGACAAGCTGCAGTCCTAATTATGTACAAGGAAACGATCCCACTTGATGGCCCGTGGTTGTTGGAAGGGAAGCGTGTGGGGTAGACAGTGATGATCATGAATGAGAACTAAGTGATGGGTATGTGTATTAATAATATGCCCCCGACTAGGCCCACATATCTATCAGGGACAATATAGCTTTAACGAAATAGCTATGCCTATAAAAAAGGCGTTTTGGACTTGTGCCTCTGTACACCATAGCCTACAGGCCTACCATGAGCCACGTAAATGATGTAGGTCAATGTGCTCGTCTTCAAAGATCAGAGGCTTTACTTGTGAGACGTGAGAAATGTTTCCATGATGTTGTAGCTCCAGGCTGTCTTGGACCTAGTTCCTCTCTTTTTCTCTCGTTAGGCTGAGTTCATAACACGTCTGGAAAGCGACTCACTGACTCCACAGAGTCTGAGGAGCTTGTGCTCATTCATACCCACCCTCATCTTCCCCTCTTGCATGCCAAGGCTTGTTGTTCTGTTGCGTCCTCTACCGAGCCTGCGCCCCGGGCCCAACTCTGCCTCTGCCTGCCTCAATGAGCCACCGGTTCGGCTAATCATCTGCTGAAAGGGTAAAATAACCCCAAGCATCTGAGAAATGATCTTACGCTTGTGATAGCATCCTAACGCGGTCTTCTTTTTACAACCAACCTACAGCCTATAGCCTAGGCTACTTAAGAAATAGCTTTAATTAATGTAACGTTATCTAACGTTAGCTTTAAAAGTGGCTTAAACGGCCGGTTAGTAGACCTGAGTCCTGATGGTCCTGACTAATTGACATCTAACCGCTCTACTAACATGGTTACTAGGCAATACAACTAGAAGTTAGCAAGGCTATTCATTTAGTCAGCTACAGGTGTTCGTATTATCGGGAAATTGTCGACGAGTTTCAGCCTATCACAACCAACACACGCGACACTCAAGAAGCGTTAATTGTATGCTTTAAAAATAAATCAATGTATAAATTGCTATACAAAATAATAAAACATTTTTTTTTAAACTGTCCCAGCCTATATTTTATGCTCATTGCAAAACGAATAAGGCACAAGTTCCCCATGTCATCCTAAATGCCTGTTGGCAAAGAAAATGTGTGTGCATAGAAAAACATTTTTGAGAAAAAAAGAGGTATGCATATTCACAGAAAACCTTTTTATTTAAATAACGTCTGGTCATATATGGAACACTGCTAAAATAAATAAGACAAAAATACAATTAAGTGTGATACAAGTAAATCAGAGGGTAGGACAATCAGTAGCTTACGGTGGTTAATTGTGGTTAATTTGCAGCAATAGCCAAAAAAAGAGTGACATGGTCTATCAAAAAGCTGTGATAAAATATTTACAAACGTAGATTCAGAAACCTAGGCCTATATTCAAATCAACTAGCCTAATGGCATAAGGAATGAATAAAGGTAGCCTACGCTGTTTTATCGCACAACAAAATGAGGTCATATTGAAAAAGGCACGATACAGTTAACGTGTGCTACATTTGTGACAGGTTGTCCTGCGATGAATGGTTTGTTTTTGCAGAAATGGCAACAAAGTGACGTCCACGTAAAAGTAGGCTTGCGCCCGGCTGTGATTGCTTTGGGTAATAGTGGTTCATTCATCCCTCCACATAAACAAAATAAATAAATACAAAAATAACTGTAGAAATCTGTGACTACAATTTGCCAACGCGAAAACTGGCAAGGTCCATGAGCCTGTCTGGCTCCATTAACTTCTATATGCTTGTAACTTCACATGGCACACACGAGGTCTGTAACGTGCAGGTATTGGCATTTTTCTTTTTTCACCAGTATTTTCCGATTTAAACCCGATGTTTTGTTTTAGAATATTGTCCCAGCGCTTATGGCGGTGTTGTGGTGGTGCTGGATCAGAGGCTGCAGATGCGTCGTAGAGTTCGTGGTAGAGTACCAGGAGTAGTTTGCCAAAAACGCAGTCGTGTTGGGAGGGCTGCTACTCGGAGGTAAACTAGAGTTGACACTGTTCATTCTTTGAGTCTGTGGAAAGTCCCAGGCAATAGTTGGTGGAGACGTGCAGGGGGGTGATTCACTGGAAGCAACATGTTGCTCTGGGGGGATTTCTCCACTTTTCCACAACTTCTTGAACTTGGAGCGGCGGTTTTGGAACCAGATTTTCACCTGAGAAAGAAACGGGTACAAGCATAACATTGACTAACCATATAATTTCTCATATCCCCCTCACCTTTAATTTTTTTCACATTATAATATACATTATAATATTATATATATATTATAATATACATTATAATATACATTATAAAATATATATTATAATATATATTATAATATACATTATAATACATACATACATATATATATATATATATATATATATATATATATATATATATATATATATATATATATATATATATATATAGCGTATGAATTCACCTCTTAGATGCACCCACCTGTGTTTGCGTAAGGCCCATCGAGGCTGCCAGCTCGGCCCGTTCTGGAAGGGCCAAATATTGCGTTTTTTGAAACCTCCGTTGAAGTGCGGCCAGTTGAAAGCTGGAATAAATGGTTCGAGGTTTCCTGACCTTCTTTGGTTTTCCATTTACCATCCGGACTTCTGGCTCGCGCTCTTCTTTCTCTGAGTGAACATCAAAAACAACTCATGTTACGCATAAAGGATACTGCAGTTTTTCAGTTGCACAGAACGTTCAGGCATTTTGCACGGCTTGTTAAGTACTTGTTAAGTATATGCGTTAACCTCATAATTTGGTTTAATCAGATTTGCATATTATAATGCTAATCATTTCTGACCACATAATTATCTTGTCAATTATGTTATGCACGAATCAAATTCCTCCTCATACATTTCATTAGCAAGTTTTAAAGTTTGATCTCAAACAAAAAGATGAACTTAATTAAAATGTACTTTTAAAAAAAATGTAAGAGCATCTTTACCTGTATCGGCTGGAGTAGGAGAGGAGTTGGAGCCGTAGGAGCTGTATGCACCATAAGATGAGTTGAAACCAAGGTCGTATGACTTTGTGTTATATGGCACAGTGCTCGTGGCGTTACCGTGATATTGGTAAGAGCCGAGTTGGCCAAATGGAGACCCTGCGCAATGGCCAGGCTGTTGGCTGTTGTAATAGCTGCTGTCCGTCGCCGTGGACACTGGCAGAGTCGGAGACTCCTGCGATTTGTGCAAGCTGTGGTAACTGCTTGAGGTAATCTGGTTTGAATGCATATCAGTATTTAAGTTCTCAAAAACCCCAGTCATCTTCGAGCTGGAGTGGAGCAGCCTCGTAACCTATGCGCAAAAAAAGCTGAAAACACGACTCAAAATCTTGGACTGATGACACCTTTTCGTGAATCGAAACGCATCCCCGTGTAAACTGTGGCAAAATCAGTGAAGGTGTGTCCCTCTCGCAGTGGCCTGTGATTATCTGCTTCGGTCGGCGGTGGGAGCGCATTTATGTGAGAGGAGAGAGCGAGCTACTGTGTCTGAGGCAACCAATGAGTAGGCTGCCCGAATGACTACTCCCCACCGCATCCACCCTCCATTATTTGTTCAGGTCTGTCTGTCCGGGTTGCCTACAGAGTTTCCATTAAAGCATTTCAACAGAACAAGAGAAAGGTAAGCCCAAGGCCCAACAGGTCTGGTCCTAGTAAGTATCTCTATGCGCAATCGGCCATAGGCTACAGAAGATAAAATGTGACTTCAACATATGGATAACATGTAGGCTACACATCACAAAAAGGCACCATTAAGTTGGTGCCGCAAATTAGTTTTCACTGGCATTGCGGTTATCCCTCTTCATTTTACGCTTGTCAGAGTACAGATTTATGTCCGTTTTTCAGTAGCCTACATTATGTAAGTTTATAGTAGAACCAGACCTTTTATGGTGGCCTAATTATTGTTTACATGTTGGCCTTAAAACCCTCAGAAAACTAAGTGACAAGTACAAAACGAAGTGGAACCACACAGGGAAAGGAGGGACATTGGGAGTAGGTTAAAGTGGGATCTAAATACGTGAGGTGACTACATGAAAATAGCTACAGCGCCCCCAGGTGTTAGAAATCTGTCTTACAGACCTTTTTTTCTTTTGTATTTCCCTTTGTCTGCATTGAGCTATACAACAGAAATACGAACCCCCTTTTAAACAAAGTCCCTTCTGTGTGAAGAGGTTCATAGAATGGTTCACCAATACAACTTTCACACGGAGTCGAAAGTGTTGGTGATGCGTTTAGTTCTCCTGAAGTACAGAAGTTTATGTGATGACAGAGTTGTTGAGGCGTCTGTGTTCACCGCCACAAGATGGCAGCATAGTGCCTTTTATTAAAGCAACTGGGGTACATTAAAGCAGTTTTCTGTAATGCCACTGCATACTTGATCAGATTTAAGCTTAAGTTCTTTCGGCCAGAGCGTCACTAAGCACTACAGGCAAACTCATGGACATGCAGAGCTGACAAAATAACAATTGTACGATCTAATGCAAACAACAACAATAGCCCAATATTATCTTTATGAAGCTTTTCAGTTTGTTGAACTATAGTGAGGTTTTGAATGTGTTGGTTTATTGCATCCAATATTTAAAAAAAAACACTAATTACAAAACAACACCACAGCCACAGTCTCTACAAAAAAGTACATTATAACTCATGGAGAGAATTGCCCAAATCAAAGCAACAAAGGCAGAGATACCCTGGTCCATTTGGTCAAGCTCCAGAAATGTTGGATCCTAGAATTACTATATTCTATACTCAACAGTGTCTGTGACTCTCCCTGCCTGGTAAACGCCAACACCTTTCAAACTCAATGCACCCAGTTTGTAATGCAGGTTTTCAGTTATAAAGGATATTCCTGGATGAGGTAGCTTTAGTAATTTTCTCCGACTTAAGAACATTCCCCAAAGGCACAGAAAACATTACACAACAGAGTCTGAGTAGTCCTCCCTATGACAGGTAAACAAATCTTCATGTATAAAATTGATGTCATGTCCCTTTAAATTTATTTAGTCTATGAAAAGCCTTATGATTGCAGTTGTATATTTTGTAAATAACTGCTCTTTTTGATTCATTTCATTGTTGTAATTTTCCTTTATTCTGTCCATTTGTGAGACCCCTATATCCAGTCCAGGGAGGCCAGTGGGGCTGCATATCACTACTCATTAGCGGAGCACAGTCTCTGTACTCTGCTGCCTGGCATCTGAGCCAGAATGAGCAACAATTCTAGAAAAAGACATTAAAAGACAACCATTTAAGCAATTACCTTCTCTATTCAAGATTAATTTCATCAAGGTTTGGCTGATGAGGTGGTTTTCTAGATAAAAAATAAAAAATCCGGACTTTTTGATTTGAACACCTTTTCATCAGACAAGACTTTTAAATAGCATTTAGGGATAATTTTCACAACATATTTCCCTAATCTCAGATTTCACAGTCAACATCAATATGTGCCAAAACATTCATAACAGCAACATAGTTCATATCATACTTTTTCTTTCAGCCTTTCATTTAATAGTTTTTTCTACTTAAGTTCTTGACACACCCAGGTGGTTGATGATAATTTTGATCATTGGCTGCAGAGCAGCTGGCGTTGGGGATCTTCCCAGTGTTCAATGACATGAAAATGATGCCAAACGATAGGAACCAGATGTAAGGAACTTTTATCATGCATTCCAAATTCCTATTCAAACAGGAGCTTCTTTTAACTTGGCACCATCAGACAGATTGTATTTTTCTTTTTTTATTCCATTTCAAATAATCTCATTTTGTGTATTTACGGTGCAAAAAGGGAAAAAAAAACAACAACACTGTACATAATGTGTTTTTGTTCTCCTATCAAAACCTAATTCTTATTGAAATGACCATCCACGATTTCAAATTTTTTGAATACTAGAGAAAGTTGGCAAGTTGCCACACATGATCAGCAATGACCTAAAAATGATTAGTGCACATTGTCAGTTTGGTTTTAATTACTCAAAGTTCAACATGCTCGACAAAGACAACACTTTGGGATTCTAGACCATCTATTGTGAGTATAATGAACAGAACACACAACGTATTGAATCAAAAGTTTGCAAACAAGTGGAAAAAAGATCTCATACTCATACCAGAGACATTCTTGCCATTTAGCATTAGGCTACAGTAGAGTATGTAGTGCAATCCATATGATTATAATGTGTGCTGTTTCAATCACCATTGGATTACAACATTGCTATTATTTCAACCGTGTTTGAAGAGAAAACATGCTCTTAAAAAGCCATCACTGGCTGATATTGTCTTGAAGAATCAGAGTGCACCAAACAGGAAGTCATAGTGAAAGATAACAACCCTGACATTCTGAGGAGTTATTGATCTTAAGCATCTGTTATCTTGTTTTTTTGTGTTGCAGAAGCTCCAAAAGGCAAACAATAGCTGAGCTCTTTTCAAGGACCCACCATTTGCACACCATGAGTTGAAGATACAGAAATAGTAACAGAAGTCAGAGCTCAATAAATGAGTAGCACTGCATGAACACACAGTGTTTACTGTGTTTACAATAGTAATGGCAATGTCCAGTAGAGAACGATTACAGTAGAATTGGCAAGACATGAGCCAGACGGGTAGGAAAACTATTCCCACCTAGAATTCATGTTCCAATAAATATTAACTTTAGATATAAAAGTCTGTTGACTTCAGGACAAAGTGGAAAATATGAAATCCTAAATAAACCTGAAGAGATGTCTATTATTTTCTGCATTATCCACCATGTGCTGAACGATGACAATAATGATCTTTAATGATCTTTGTGGAAACAACACTTCATATCTCACAGAGCTTTACTGCAACAATTGTCCTGCAACTTTTAGTTTTCATAATAAGTCTTGTTTGCTCTTGTTGTGTATGGTGGGAGTTTCTGTCCAGACGGATAGTGTTTACTTGATTAATGTAAAGCATCAGATTCTTAAAAATGAAGCCTAGGTTCTGACTAGATGGCTGCTTCTGGTGCTTGGTGCCCCATATATTGACACATTTTGAAATGTTTCGCTTTGTGAGAATGAGCGAACCAGACATTAGACTAGACCCCTCAAAATGTTGCTCTCTGCTTTTCACAAAGCTAAAAGAAAAATAATTTTTGATACCTAAAGTATAATTTAGCATATAAAATGTGTTGGATATAGCCTACTTACATATTTTGTGTAAGCACGTTAAAGTACATCAAAGTACAACAAAGTGAATTTTAACTAGACCAAGTTGAATTTTACAGCATATTTCGAGTCAGTCTAATTTAATTAGCATCTAACCTAAGCTGTTCTAGTATACCTATTAAAGAAGTGCATTCATTTTGGTAAGCTGAAGTATGCAAATATAATGTTAGTAGACTATATTTAAGCATAAGATTATTTTTTGATACCTAAAGTATATAAGCTGTTCCGACAGGACAGCTTAGACTTGAAATGGGAGAAAGAAGGGGAATGACATGCAGCAAAGGGCAGGTCGGCGTTGAATCTGTGGCCGCTGTGTCAAGGACTAAGCCCCTTTATATGTGCGCACGCTCCACCAGGTGAGCTACCCAGTCGCCCTAAAGTACAATTTTTAATAAACTAAGTAAGTTGGTTCAATTTAGCACAGCATAAGGCATATACTTATTTTGATAATACAAAATAACATATATAATTATAACACATTATCACAATTTAAATGTTTTTTAAACCTGTGTATGATAAATAGATGGAGGTTTTTTTACTGTCCTTAGGGTCAACAGGGGCAGTAATTGTGTTTACTGTGGGCAGGTTTCTAGCTCCGCAGAGTGATTTGGCTGTTGGTAGACTGTCTTCGCTGATCTCCTGCTGGGTCTATTGGAGCATTCATCACCTTGGCAACTCACCCTTTTAGTCAAATCACATTACTGCAAGTTTTCCAGCTTTGGCTTAAAAGTTTAAATACCTCAATTACAATGCGCCCAAACAAACCAAAAGAACGATAGGAGGATTATCCATTGTTTTCTAAATGTTTTTAAGCATTAGCCCAAGACACAGAATCAGCAATGATGAGGTTATTACATTCATCTGCTGCTTGCAAACATGGAAATGATTTACCAAGTGCTTCTTGACCTCTCTGTCTGAGAGGTTGAGCCTGTACTGCATGGCTGCGGACATGAGTGGTAAGTTGGAAAGCCTCATCATGGTGTTCATGTGCTTCCTCAGAATTAGTCATGGTGGCTTTTCCTGTGAAGAGAAGTTATTTTTAACAACAAAGGCTTTAATGATGAGCACAGGCAGGGCAAAACATTTTAAAGGAAGTGTATGGTTTTGAGCCAATAACAGCTGTACATTTAATGTTTGATGCTGTACACTAAGACAATCTGTTAATGTTTGATTAAGCTACAGCCCACCAACAATGTTTTACACTACAATCTTAATACTCAGAGAAAGAAGGGCAGAACATAACTGATCCATTGTTGAGGTTGAATAAAAAAAAATCTAACTTAATCTTTGTGCTTTATTTTTATTTCAATCATTTTGGATAACAAATGAATCCCCCAAATTCCCTGTGTCATCTGCACGGCCCGCCTGAGAAAGAATTCAGAGTGGTCTGTGAGGTCCCACTCCCTTCATTGTTGATTCAACGGAACCCCCCGCCAACCAGGACCCATAAATGGAAGCAATCCTTTGTGCAAGGGGAGTGGAGCAGATATACCGCGGATGGTCTCCCTACAAAAGGACCGTGGCACTGTCACAACAGGACCAGGATCAGCTGCTCCCTCTTTCACACAGTGTGATTTAACGCCGTGTTTCACACAGACACTGATGCAGACACAACTTCTGTGGTCACTCAGCATCCATGTACCTCAAGGGCAGAACAATTAGGGGGCTCTCTTCCCTATTTCTGGATACAGACACCTCTAAGCTACTTCAGTTGTACTTACTTACTTACTACTACTTACTATTGCTTACATTGCATTGATTCCAATCTTAATATTGTGCGGTGGGTCCCGAAGTCCAAAATTTAACTCATCTCTTAATTTCCCTCACTGGTCATGCCCTCATATTTTAGACCATGTCATCACATATTTATGTATAGAGTCAGATAAGTAATACTCTAACCTAAGATGTAAATTAATCAACATAATAATCAATTTTACATGCCTCTATGGTGTTAAATGTCATTATCAGCAGAGTCAGAAGTCAGTCCTTTATTTAAAGCAACAACACATCTGTTTTAACTTTGCATTGTGTTCATAAGTATGGTTTCTTGGAACACCAAGCAAAAAAATATGCCTAGCATTTTGGGCATACTTCCTTGTCTCGCCAATAACTTTTGGGTTTGGTTTCCTCCACCCATCTCTGTTATGTTGACTTCATTACTGTGAAACAGAAGGAGCTGGCCCTTCTGTCTTACCAGGGTGTAAGTTTCAGAACTTTTAAAATGTAATCATTTCAGCATGAAGGTGGCTACAGTATATAAATGTCATTATCAATAAGACTGGGACTAGATTGAAATATTACTGTTTAAAATAAGAACATCCATCTGTTTGTATTGCATTATGGTCATCACTATGGTTTTATGCCCACTGCCAACTGTGTGCATTTTGGGCATGTTTCCTTGTCTCTCTGATAACTTTGGGGTTTGGTTTCCTCCAGCAGTGTCTGTTATGTTGACTGCATCACTGTGAAACTCGAGGAGCTGGCCCTTCTGTCTCATAACAGAGAGAGTTTCAGAGCTTCTAAAATCAAATCATTTTACCATGAAGGTGGAAAATTGGTGAAATCTAACCATCAAAATGAACGATCATTTACCTCTTAACAAATTCTGAACAAACCTGTGTACCCATATGACATTAAAATTTCAGACATTTATTAACAGTACTTTGTCCAGCAATGTTCAGAAGAACAGCCTCCCCAGACTGTAGCTAGTAAGTGTAAATGCTTACAAGTACAATATTAGTTTAAAGTTTAAATCGTATACTAACAATGAGGAAGCCACTTTTGTTGTGCATGTGAGTAGCACTGATCCCCCCCCCCCCAAAATAAAACTTAAAGTGCTCATATTATGTCTTTGGGATTTTTCCCTTTCCTTTATTGTGTTATATATCTTTTTTGTGTATGTTATAGGTTTACAAAGTGACAGAGCCCAAAGTCCACCCCAAAGGGACTTACCATCTCCAACAGAAAATACTGTTCACAAACTGCTCTATTGTAGTCCAGCCTTTACTTCTGTGACGAACGTGCGTCACTTTTTAACACATGTTATAATGCTTGCCTAGCTGATATTATAACATTGTGAAAATGAGCACAATATGAGCACTTTAATATTTTCACCAGTAATTTTACCAGGGGGCCACACAGACTTTCTCAAGTCAGTGTTCATTTTATTCGTACAAAAGTGCAGCTAATCTGTGAAGAAAGGACTTGTCAGCTGCAGGGGTCCACCTGTTTAACCTGCACCATCTCTCCGGTTTCTCTATTCCCACTGACCTGAGACAATACAAGGCTGGGCAACTTCACCTTCTCTCGCAGCTCGTGTTACACAACCACCGAGGGCAAAAATGGACATGAAAGTGCTGTTTGTGTGGTTGGGTGAAACCAGGTAAAGGCAGCTACAGATCTTTTTGCTCACATGGTCAAACAATGTCCATCAGCAAGCAATGTAAGCAACAGATTTTTTGTTCTTTTGATCAATAGAAGATCATAGCGCCGGTAGGGATTTATAGTTTTGCAAGCATGCGCAAATGAACTTTGTCTTTTCTCCATGCTGCCCCTCATCTGTTCCTATAAAAATAAAAATAAATAAATTATATTGCAAATAAGCTTCAGCTATAATTTTCATAACATGCATGATGTGATGTGTATCTGTCCACATAAAAGCTTCACATTGTTTTTTATTGGCTCATCAAGATTATTGTGAACTTTCAAGAATAATGATGCAATTAGTGTGTAATTAATATTTAATTAGATTGTGGGATATTATTTTGACAGGTCATCTTTTATTTTATTTTTGTATAATTGCTCATTTTACTGGGTTAATATGGAGCATTACAAATGTCTCACCATAATTGTATAGTGGACTTTAAAAATAAAGACACTGATCTAGGACACTAAACAATACTTCAAAGTGAAATTTCATGAATTTTATTTTTGTATAATTGCTAATTTTACTGGGTTAATATGGAGCATTACAAATGTCTCACCATAATTGTATAGTGGACACTAAACAATACTTCAAAGTGAAATTTCATGATTTAGGATAGAGAGCAACAGATAAAGGATTCATAAAAATCATATACATAATTACACAGCAGAATTAGAGACAGAAAAGGAGTATAACAAAGTTAAATCTGTTGTCTGCTACTGAGATAGGGGTTGTATGAACAAGGGGATGTGTTCATCAATTAAACAATATTTTTTAATTAATGAGAGGCCAGCAGAAGAGGTCACCGGACTGGTTACATCAGTGAAGAGGCTTGTGATGTGTCAAGATCTGATGCATCTGTTACCAAACCCACAGCAACAGAGATGCCATTCACATAGCTTAACACACCCAAGTGTGCGCGCGCACACAAACACACACACACACACACACACACACACGCACACACACATGCAGACACGCACACACACACACACACACACACACACACACACACACACACACACACACAATGCCCACATTGTGTTCCAAAGGATTGTGGCCCAGGCTGGTTCAAACTTCACACCAATCATCAAACACTGGCAGATACATTGATAAATGTGAGCAGGCCATACAATGAAGCTGTTTTCATATTTCATGCAGGTTTGGACGATAACAAAGCTGCTACTCAGAATATAAATACTGCTGCTGGTCCGTGGAAACCTCAAACCTCTTAAATGCCAGGTCTTCAGGAACTATGAAGATGATCCTTGTGGAGCTGAATGTCTTAAACCTGGATGATCATAAAAGCTTTTCGTATGTTCTGAGTTGACTGAAGATCTCTCACGTGTTTCATGAACACAGAACCACAACACCTTTTCTGTATAGTTCTTACTTATTTATGAACATGGTCCTAAGCAGGTGTTATTATTGAGTGCACATTAATATTTTATGATGCCCAACCCCCAAACCAGAATAAATCCTGGTAATTCCAACCCTTCCAAAGAAGCCTTTTAGTGAACTACAGCAGTTTGTCCCCGTGTCTCGCTGAATCTGGGAGGTTTATTTGTCCAGCTGACTGAAACACTTGCTGTTCATCTGCTTCCATCCAACTGAAATAACAAAACAAACCTAATTAGCGTTAACTTGACTGTCATTTGTTTTCTTATATTACCTGCAAGATAGATGTATGAAATACCATAGCCTTTTCTTATGTATAGAACCACACAATCTACTCAATGTGAAAAATACTCATAGTTTGGTTCTAATGGAATTATCATTGTGTTTTTGACACTTTAAATAAGGCATTTGAAAGGAAAAGGAGAAAACTGGTCAAATCATTTCAATTGTCATACGTCAGGAGGATAAGATTCGATTGTGGTCAAAAGCTGCAACAGTGTTTCTCAACCATCTTTGACGAGGAAAAAACGGACTGTCCTCTAACTCTACCCATAGCCTCTACCAGGCTGCAGCCATACACTCTTGGGCGACTCCCCTCAGCAGTAGTTCTGTTCGCCCTGGTAACCGGAGGGGGCGCTGTGGAGCCGGAGCGCAGAGCCCGGCGGGGAACACAAGCAGCTTCAGCCTTCAGTCAAACGGCACCGGGCTGAGCGGAGAGGAACAGCGGTGTCTCTTAATTTTGGACTACTGGACACATCTGGACAGCGCTGCAATGCTGCTACTGCTGCAGGGAGGACCCTCTGCCGTTTATGTATCACTTTTATTTTATTCCTATTTCCTGGAGCCAACTTTGGTGCTCGCCTTCAACCTTGACACCAGTCATGTCATCAGAAAAGACGGAGAGCCGGGGAGTCTGTTCGGGTTTTCTCTCGCCATGCACAGGCAACTCAACCCAGATGAAAGAATGTGAGTTTTGTGTTTTACTGTAGGCCAACATCTCTACTGCTCCATTTGCTTTCATCTGCCTGTGATTGTGGTTTAAAAGCGCACCTGATGGGACAGGTTCAGTTTAAATAGACTAGGCCTACTGACAGAAGTCAATCTTAACTTTTCTTTTATCTACAATAAGGGTATCCTGGGCAGGAAACATCTTGGTCATTTAGGGATTATGCATTTGCAAGACTGATAAACAGATTTGTGTCACTGGTTGTGATGTCAGGCTTTGCTTCAACCTATAAACGTTACTGTAACTGTACCAAAGCCCGTAGTGTTTCTTGTGTTTTGTTCTACTTTTCAATAGAAGTATCCCTGTGGTGCTTTGAATATGAAATGGGAAGGAGCCTTAAGACAACAAGTGAATAAACAATGGTTTTAACTGTGATGCAAATGTGCCTGTAGGTTAGCTGAGGAGAGCTGGAACTGTTGGTCGACTAATCAGTTATTATAACCCATACTATTTTGATAATCAATTGATCTTTTAGGCAAGTTGTTAAGACAAAAATGGATTATCTGGGTGGCTTGTGAGGATCTGTTGCGTTGCTTATTTTAAATTGAACATCTTTGGAAGACTATTGGTAAGACTTGTTAGTTTCAACCATGGACTCACTATTTTCTGACATGTCATTGATGGTTAAGTTAAGTTTAGCCCGAGATAGATGGTTAAACTTGTTTTTGTAGTCACAATCATTTTAAATATTCTGTGCAAGTGTATAGACCTTTCCTGTTAATATCAGTGATTTCCCACTAATGGTGCACATTTCATGTTGACATTAATATATGTACAAATGACGCTTGTGGGGAAATAATAGTAAAAGGCGGTTACATTGTAAAGCAGCATTTCAAGGATTCCTGGTTATGCTATGTATACACAACAGTAAATAATTTCCTTTGGCCAGCCCTGAGGGGGCAGAAAAGACATCAGTGTAGTGAGCCTGGTCAACCTGCCACCAGAGTGTAACGGGGGTAAAATGAGGAGATGCGGTGGCATGTCCAAGCCTGCGACCAGCATGAGGCTGCATGCAAGAGAGCTACTTTGTCATCCGCTGGTTAGCGGGCACAGGGCCCTGCAGCAGCACAAAGCATGGCTAAGAAGCCCTGATTACGGGTTTTATATATTTCCCAAAGATCACACAGATTAGGCTTAACAGGAATTTTATCTAACTAGTGTTTTGACTATTGTGCAAAGGCAGCTCATTGTGTAGTGAATGTACTGGCCATGCAAAACTGGAAGCTGTCTTTAAAATGTAGTTTTTCCCACAAGAATTCTTTTGTGCACAAAGAAGCTTGCATCTTAAAAATAGTCACTTTTACATTTGTCAGAGTTGACAAGTGTAAAGAGAGAAAAAGTCATATTTGTTGGGCAAACAGAGGCTCAAAATGTGACACTGGCCTGATAGTTGGTTTTCAGCCAGTAAAAGTAATAGTGATGAGCCTCACTTACATTCTTATGTATCAGGAAGCTGTTCCAGTTTTAGAAAACATACTACACTAACTTCTGCCAATGTGTACAAAAGCTGCTTCTTGAGAATGGAAACGCTATTGCATCAGTTAGTTATTTGAATGCACCAGTAATTATTCGATTAAAATAAATTCATCTGCAACGGATTTGATAATAGTTTATCAAGTAAAAGGCCAAAAAAAATAGCTGGTTCTGACCCTAACTGAAGATTATCATAGTCAACGATTCTCTGACTAATAAATATTGAAATAATTGCTTCAGCTTTTCTGACAATTAAATGCTTTAACATAATTCAATCTTTAGTTGCAGCCTAGTTACAATTCTCCTCATTGTTTTTCTCTCACATCCTGGTTCACAGTCTGTTACTGTATAGAAACACGCTAGGCTACATGCTATTGCAACGGACAGCAGCTCCCCCTGTTCGGCCATATTAGCTCCAAATCCTCAAGTGACCTGGAGATTATCAACCAGACGAGTCAAGTGAAAGCTCAGTAGAGCACACAGAAGTAGGTAATGAACAGCCCTGCCTAATTTAAAGAAGTGAGGCACATTGAAACCAGCAATGTGTCACACACTCTGCTTCTATCTCTTTTGTTCTTAAACAACGACTTTCTGATGATCACTAGCAGCTGTAAAACTCTACTGGCTGTCACTGCATTCATTCGTGTGATTATAATAACTCATATGTGAAGAAAGGAGTCCTTTTTAACTGCAGAATATGTTTGGTGAGTAAAATGTGTGACTAATTAGATTACATTTCTCTAATGTCAAACCCCAACTGACCTTTCATCCCTTCAGAGCTGAAAGCCAAACCTTCCCCACTTTACTGTATTATAAAACAAATCTTCTGGTTATTAAAGCGATTTGTTATTCATATTCCTTACAACCATTTATGCAACTTATGTTGTTCCTCAAATGGGTTAATTCATTGAAACCATAACTTGGCTTCTCACATTGTTAATTTTGATATTATGGCTTCCTTCTTATATTGGTTTGTGATGACAGGAAGAAACAAGGAGATCCACGTTTCAACATGAGAATGAACATAATGGCGTCTTGCAAAGAGGCGACTGGGTGTCTCTTGCATGAATAATGTGTTGGGTTAATGATGTGGATATAACATCCTCTGAATGAAACCAGAGAAAAAGGACATTTGACTGGACATGCACGGCCATCTGTGCACATGTAACTCGATAGATTGAACACATCAGTGAATCATCAGCCGAGACATTCCAGTCAAATTTCACACTGAAGTTTGAAAGAGATTGTGTGGCTTAAAATATGGTGACATAAAATAAGAGTTAAGACGGGACTTAGTCTTTGTTTTAAACTTTATTCTTTACTTAAAGTTGAGCTCTATCTGTGGTTAATTTTCATGATTTATTCTATGATGTGTACCCAGCCAATCAAAAGTCAGCGCCATCACAGTGTATGTGTGCAGGGTTCAAAAGTAACTATTTTGTTCACAAGCCAAATAGCTAGTGAATGTTCAAATTTTACAAGCCACTCAATACATTACCATTGTTTTTTAGGCTAGTGAGTGAAGTACATTTACCAGCAAGTTTCATATTTTACCAGCATCTGGCTAGTAGATGGTGCTAGTTTTGAAATCTGTGTGTGTAAACTGTAAGTTAGAACAGCTGCAACAGTTCTTGTGGCTTTGAGTGCACAGCTGTAAGAGCACTGGACCTGTTAACAAACACCAGTGAGATCACTATGTAAACTCACACTGCACTGAAAGACACGCTGCATGATGGGACGTGATTTCACACCCTGGCTGATACTGGATTCATGCTCTGTAGCAGTTGTATTGTAAAGAATACGGCCTGCAGCCTTAATTGAATCTTGCTCTTGGCAAGACGGTTTGATTTGTTTCGAGTATGATGTTCCTGACTACTCTACATTCTAGGAGTCTAAATAAGCATCTCTAGCAAACATTGCATTAATTTCTGCTGCCAAATTCCGGAATTTAGCCTTTTTCCAAACTGAAAAACTAGTGTCAGTTAGATGGGCGTGTTGCATGTTAATGTCAATGTTATCCCTCAGTTACTTGCTAAATTCTACAACTGTCACTTTCCAGAGTAGCTCGGCAGTTATTTTGGAGGTGTTTTCCTTCACCTGACTCTTCATACATGTGGTGTGTTCCTGCATACACACTTGTAAAATCTAAATAAGTCTGCAGCTAACAATTGTTTTCATTAAAGATGCTGATTGATCATGTTGAAATTTCCCACAGTCGAAGGCTATCTATTTTGACAGCTAGTTGTATACCACAAACAGTCGAAACCCAAAACTATTCTGTCAACCATTGTATCAACAAAGAAAAGCCTCACATCCTCACATTTGAAAAGCTGGAACAAGCAAATGTTTGGCATTCTTGCCTGTAAAAGCACAATTGATTAACCAAATTGTTGCTGATTCCTTGTCTGTTGATCCACTAATCAATTAATCGTTGCTGCTCTAAATCTAAAGCAATCTTATGTAATGTCTTTGTTCAACTCTGAGGTCTTTCTCTGGCTGTAGTTTGCAGTGATGTGTTGGAGATAGGCCTGCATGATTCGGGGAAAAATATAAATAATGATTTTTTTAACTTAGAATTAATATCAGGATTCTATACCACGATTTTTTTTCCTCATGAAGTGTAATGTTTATTGCACACGTAAACCATGACAAAACAAAACCAATTGGCAGTACCACACAGATTTTTTTGGCACCTAAAGCACATTGCTCATCACCACAGGCCTGTAAAAATAGAGGCTTCAGTGAAGAGAAAAACGTACAGAAGAAAGTAGTAGTGTTTGTGATGCAGTCGGCTTTTAAAATGAAATGAGAATGAAAGACATTAGAAAAAAAAAATTTGAAGTTATTTAAAAGCTAAATTGTGAACAGGGGTGGATCGAGATCGCAATTTTATAACGATTAATCTTGCAGGCCTAGTTGGAGAATATGAGATTTATAAAACAACGTCGTCAATGTGTCTAATGTTCTGCAATTCTCGTAGCACTACACTGAACTACCATGGCTCAGAAGCTGAAATTTCAAACTTAATGAAACTTTGTAAAGACTCTTGTTTGTATTTGCATTTCACTGGGCTTTGTTGGCTTGTTGGGTTTGCAGTTTGGTCTTCAGTCTAACATCAGACCTCCTCAGGAGAGTCCTTGTTTAACAAATGAAGAGCCACAGGGCCGTCCCACAGATCAATAGGTTACCAAGGGAACTGCAGAGTCACAGGGAGGAGAAAAGGGTTGGAGAGGATTTCCTCTCTGTCCTTTGAGAAAAGTCCTACACAATAAGAAGGTTGGTCAACTCGCACATGGTGCAGCTTACCCATTGTGATACAAATCATGTTCAATTATATTTCATACAAAGATAAAAACTCTTATTTCAGTAGTTTTGGCAATCATACAAATTATATTATACTTTAACATGACAAATCATACTTAGCCTTATTAGGAAAATCTTTCAGGTTGGAAAAGTTGATTTGGGCTAACAAGTCCTTACTGATCCACTAGTGTGATGTCAGTTTTAAGTCTTTTTGGTGCAATTCCAAATCAAGCCGAGTCACTTCAAGTTTGTCAGGTTTGTGTGTTAATATTTATACGTAGCAACTCAGAGGTTAACTACAAAACTATGAATAAAGTTGTGACCTAAGAAATGTAGTCTTATATAAAATGATATTACTTCATCACCAAGATTAGTGGACTTTTATTCTTTGAAGGAAATTTATGATATGACCAGTTTTGGTTTTCTCTGTCTGCCTCAGCTTGCAAGTTGTTTGATAGTTGTGAAAGCTTACAAATGCTGTCAGCAATTTGATACCACATTTGAGAGTTGTCGAGATGCAATGCTTATTTTAAAACTTACAAATCTATGGGTACAGGTCTCAATTATGTCCCAGTTGTCCCCAGTTATGTTCATTTGCAGTAACAAATGCATGTGGTAATACACAAAGAGAAAGCACAACTGCGATTTCTTTGATTTGTGACTATCTAGTACTGTCGAAATGTAAAAGAAAAGTGTTGATTGTCCCAGTAGCTGATGTCACCCTTGAAACACATTGTTGAGACTGTGGATTTGGCAGGAAAAGATGTGGTCAATGAGCTATGATTGAACTAAACATTCTCGAAGTTGTCTGCCTCACTGCTTCTTTGCTCTCCGCAGAATGATAGTACAATAGTCTACTGTCCTGTACCAAAGTTTTGTCTTTTTCCACACAATACAACAGCTCTTTGTATGCAATCAAATTTCCAAAGGCTAAACATGCTAAATCACCATTCCTATGAAATATGCAATTTGTGCATTAACCAATGACATGTAGAAAAACAGTTATAGTAGCAGAGGTGACACCAGTCAGAATCATTTTTAAAATCTTTTCTTTTAACGTACATTTTGTCCAGGACACTGTCCTGTTTAGCATACTAACACACTAAAATAAAATGGTGAATATTATACCTGCTAAATATGAGCCTGTTAGCATTGTCACAGTGAGCCTGATGTTAGCCAGTGTGACTCTTCGCTGTGCGTCTGAAATTTATTCTATAAACTACATACTTTATACTGTCATACTGTTTTAGCAGATATTATTAGCAAAAATGCTCTGGAAATGAACAAAAATCATCTGGAAATCATGCAATGCGTGCAACATGCAGTGTCCATCAACACTGTGAACACTACTATACTAAAAACTTAGCTTAGAATTAGTATGTAGTATGGATTTGTGACACGCAGGTAATTCTGTTAACCAACTATTTCAAAATTATATATACATTAAATATACAATTAAAGTTTACTACATGCAATTTAACAGGAGAAATGTTAATCTGGAACAAATGTTAGCTTTTACTGTCAATGGGCTGTTTTCTAAGTTTTTTTCAACTTGACAGTCAAACTGAGAAATCAAGCACCTAATTTTCTTTGCCACAATGTCAGCTTGGCAGCCACAATACAGGAAATGTTGCAAATGTCACTGTCACTCTTGGTCTTCTCACGTACATGTACTAAATCCAACAGTTTAGAAATGTAGAAAATGTCTTACTGAAGGTGTAGCTTGTGAAGGTTATGACAGGTTGCAAGTCAAAAATTAAATCTCAGTACTTCTAAACTAAATCTAAACTACTAAATCTTGTAATGCTTCAGAAAATAATAGTTTGATTATATTTCTTTCTTTTCTTTTTCTTCAGGCTGTTGATTGGTGCACCCAGAGCAAGAGCTTTGGGAAAACAGACAGCTAACATTACAGGAGGCCTTTATAAGTGTGAAATCACACAGTCCAAACATTGTGCGCGTATTGAATTTGATAGTAAAGGTGAGTTATCTGTCTACATTTACTGTACTGTGTCCATCCAAAGGTCAAGAATGAATATAAATGCTCACATATTTGTCTTATGTTGCTAAATTCTGAAAGAGGACGTACTTGTTGAGAACAAGGAGAATCAGTGGATGGGGGTGACGGTTCAGAGCCAGGGACCTGGGGGAAAGATTGTGGTGAGTCAAACTGCGTGTCTGAACCATTGTTTCCAGTAACCTCCAGTCCTGGTGTGGTCTTATCTGTTATTAAGTTATGAGCTTATAATCAGCTGTGTTTTTTTAATTCCAGACTTGTGCTCATCGCTATCAGAGGCGCTTGTTTGTGAACACCCCTCAAGAGTCCCGGGACATCATTGGGCGCTGTTATGTCCTGAGTCAGGACCTGACCATTGACTTGTCCTCTGATGAGGATGGAGGTAACTGGAAATTCTGTGAGGGCAGAGCCAGAGGTCATGAGATGTTTGGATCCTGCCAGCAGGGTTTGGCTGCCACCTTTACCAAGGACTATCATTATGTGGTGTTTGGAGCACCGGGAGCTAACAACTGGAAAGGTCAGTAACTAACCACACACACACACACACACACACACACAATTTACTGGCAAAATCATGTTTTTCATTCTGTTAAACTAAGTAATGCCGTGTTTGTACTTTTATATTGTAAAATAAACATTTCTCTAGGCATTGTACGAGTGGAGCAAAAGAACAACACTTTGCTAGAGATGGGAGTGTATGATGACGGCCCATATGAAGTTAGAGACGACCATCTCTTGAACCCAGAGTTTGTGCCTGTACCTGCCAACAGCTACCTTGGTGGGTGTCTACCCACAAAACAGATGTATCTATAATTGTGGATCACTTGTTGGTACAAAGATGTACTATAGTTTCTTCCTCTTGAGGTCACAGCATTGATTACAAATTTGAGCATGAGTGTTTTACTAATATATTTTCTATTATTATTATTATTACTATTATTAGTGTGATTTGTCGTATATCACTCCTCTTTTCTCGTTTTAACTTGTTTGTTGTTATCTATCTACTGTCCATCTAAAAAGGCAAAAAATACAGGCATGACACAAAACGTTTTGGAAACACTACAGTAAACATAATATGCAGTGTTTGTAGAAGCTCAGAAAGACATTGACCTGGTTGCTGCACTAGCAGCTTCAGCTACTGGTTAATCAGGGCAACTGCATGGAGATGGGAGGACACTGGGAGTCTGTGCAGGTGTTGAAGCAGGTGTAAAGAAAGGGCTGAACGGAGACATAAGGTTGTCTACAACCTCACCAGTCCAACAATGGGAGGTAGCACTGGGGACAACAAAACAGGGGCACTCACTTTTCAAAATTAGGGAGAAAAAAAGCCTGTTCTTCAGTGTAACATAAAGGTATTTACATCCTACAACATCTCTAGGATTCTCCCTCGATTCGGGACACAGCATTACTACGAGTCGGGGCCTGACGGTGGTGGCTGGAGCACCCAGAGCCAATCACAGTGGAGCCGTGGTTCTGCTGAAGAAAGAGAACGAGGCCTCCGCCAGACTTTTGGTGGAACACACTCTATACGGGCCAGGACTCGCCTCCTCCTTTGGATACGACCTGGCTGTGGTTGACCTCAACGGTGATGGGTAGGAAACTTTTTCACCCTGTTTATTTTGCTTAAATATACAGACTTATTTACTAAGTTTTTCAACCTTCCATTCACAGTGGACTTTCAGTTTTGGTTTCATATTCTGTACAATATTAAATATTTACCTATGCTCTCTGATCTAGATGGCAAGACATAGTTGTAGGAGCCCCTCAGTTCTACATGAAGGACAGAGACATCGGAGGAGCTGTTTACGTCTACATTAACCAGGCAGGAAGGTGGGAGAGAATCACTCCTGTCCGTCTAAACGGGACCAAGGACTCCATGTTTGGACTGGCAGTGGAGAACATTGGAGACATCAATCAAGACACATATGAAGGTCATTAAGCTGTCATTTTGTAGCTTTTTTTATAAGTTTTTCTGATCAGTCTCTGTAACATAAACCTGTTTCTTTCTCATACAGACATTGCCATCGGAGCTCCTTATGATGACGGCGGTGCAGGAAAAGTCTACATTTATCACGGCTCGGCACAAGGAATCAAAACCAGCCCTGCACAGGTCGGTTTTGTGAACCTTTTTTTTTTTAAGTGGATGTAAGCTATATTTTTTAGGGCTGTCCTCGTCTAAAGAAATTCTTAGTTGACTAACACTTATATGATTTTGTCGACTAATCGATTAGTTGATTTAATCAACAGAGCTATGCGCTTTGAGAGGTGGTTAAGACTAGACAAGCACAATATAAATGTAGTTAATTAACCATCTGTAAAACTGAGTTTCTACACAATTAATCCTGCAAAAGCACCACTTTAAATCTTGTGTTCACCAGAAATGTACTCATAAGTTTCTTGGAAATGAGTATTTAAGCATGAATAAGCATAAAACATTACTTAGTCGACTAAGACCCAATTCACAGATAAGTCAACCAATTGACCAAGTAGGGACAGACCTTATATTTTCTTATTAATAACAGATCACATGCGGATTGTAAATCACTGAGGTACCCCTTTTGAAATCTGAGGATTTGTCAGTACCGGTTCTTGAATTATTCATCCTTCATTACAGATCCTTTCAGGAAAAGAGCACAACATACGACTCTTTGGATATTCTCTGGCAGGGAACATGGACTTGGACAGTAACTCTTATCCAGACGTGGCTGTTGGCTCTCTGTCGGACACAGCTCTGATCTACAGGTAATAATTACACATGATAAGTACATTTAAACTAAATTGTACTGATTTGTACCACAATTTAATTTAACAACCTTTCTTTCAGGGCGCGGCCAGTCATCAGCATCAGGAAAGATATCAAAATATCTCCACAGGAAATTAACCTTACAATTAAAACCTGTGGTAACAGCATTTGGTAGGTTTCCTAATATTCTTACATTTCAACACACATTATGATCAAAACTTCCTCTGTTAGGATTAAAAAAATCCATGTAATATCCATAGCTTTGCAGTGGACGTGTGCTTCACCTACAAAGTCAACCCTGAATCTTATAACCCAAGACTAAGTAAGTGAAATGGTAAAAAGAAAAAGTTTACTAATCCAAGATTTGTTCAGTTGTTTTTACACATGCTTCCCTCTTCACTGCAGCTGTTGGCTACTCTCTTGAGGCGGATGGAGATCGCAGGAAACAGGGGCTTCCTGCCAGAGTGACGTTCCTGAACAAATCCCGCGCTGAAACAGACTACCAGTTTAACGGCACCTTGGACCTCCGTGGTCAAAACCAAAAAACATGCATCAAGATAACAGCCAAACTGAAGGTAAAACATGTCTGCCACATAGTAAATCACATTTGCAGGATATAATCCACTCAGAGAGCAACAGTCAGGAACAATATGAGTTAGTCTGTTGGAGGAACTTACTGAGAGATATAATCATAATCCAATACTGCTCGCAAAATATGTTGGTGCTAGTCAAACAGAAAAGTAACATTTATCAATATCATCTCAATATATTCTTAAATTGTCAATAAGTTGCAAGCTTTTTTCTTGCATAACAAACAATTCCCTTTTCTCTCAGATTCTTAAATCCTTTCATGCACATATTATAAAGCTGACAACTAACAATTAGTTCATTAAACAAAGGCGCTGATTGGCTGATCCCCGTTACCCAGAACATAAATAGCAAGTCCTTCTTTACACCATTAGTTGATCAGGAGAAAATGAATCGTCCACTATTTTGATAATTGATAATTAATTTCAGATATTTTATTTAAGTAAAAATCCCAAACATTATCTGCTGCCTTAGTTGTGAGGATTTGTTGTTTTTCCTTATGTGATTTGTGAATTACATATCTTTGCGTTTTGGCTGTTGATTTAATTCTTTAGAAAAAACACACACACACACAGAGACACACAGCATTTTTGCTACATTTGCTGCAGTGAATGTTGGGTAGTCAGTATGTATGCAGTGACGGTAAAAGCCACAATATTCTCAAATTGTGTTGTATATATTATTTATTATATTTGATATTCTCCATTATAGTCTCAAGATAGTAGTTATGACTGCTGTATCATTAAACCCATGTAGAAGTAAATTTTATGCTTCATACTATGGTGGCTGTTTTTGAACAGGACAACATTAAGGACAAGATGCGAAGCATTCCCATCGAGGTGTCTGCAGAAATTGCAGGGACTAAGCGGCAGAAGACGAGGAACGGCCTTCCTCAACTTATGCCCATAGTAGACTCCTCTCAACCGAGTAAAGACGTCATTGAGGTAAATATTACTGACTACAACACTTATTATTAAGGTAAGGACAAAAGGTTCACAGTGGAGTAAATTTTGTGTATGGATTTGTTATTTGATGTTGCTGCAGGTCAACTTTGTAAAAGAGGGATGTGGAAGTGATCATATTTGTCGGAGTAACCTGAGGATGGAGTATAAATTATACTACAAACAAAGCAACCTAGATGAGTACTCCCCATTACCCATGTGAGTAAAATGTGATTCTATATCTTAAAATAAGGTTCTTAAAATTAGGTAAAATGCATTAATTGCATTAATTTAATCTGCATTAAACAACATGTTTAATATTAACAATCAAATCACTTTGTGTCAAGTTAAAAAACTGCTTGTTCTTGTGCAGCCAGCTTTGCCACCATTAAAGGTGCTATGCCACACAAAACCTGCCTTGCCTTTTTTGAAATATGTTAGGTCCATATGTGTCAGTCTGATGTCATGTTGCCTGAGCTCATTACTGTTTATGAGCTTGCCCAGTTGCGTTGGGTAAAGGATGCTGGGAGCTGTCAGCCAGTCAGAGAGAATGAGAACTGGCTTAAATCAAGTTGAGTCTTCCTCCAGGCTTTCTATACCAGAATGGCTTGAAACAAGGCAACCAAGGCATTTTTTCCACAAAAAACTTTACAAAGTCCATAGTAGAACTTCAGACTTTACCACATTGTTTTGGCTTTTGGGTCACACATTCTGCAGGCTGTATGGTGGAGTCTCACTGCTTGAACAACCTACTGATATGAAAACATAGTAAGAAGACAGCTCAGACAGGTCAACGGTATGGAACCTGCCCAGCACATTACATCAGAAAAGCCAAGTATACAAACCAGGGCTAAACTATATTACTTACTACATTCACCAGAAACATGACTGCTGCTCTACTTACTTGTATGTTTATTTGCTCTGTGTCAGCTGGATGTAGCCCACAAGTGAGTATTTTTTTGGTTTTCTGTATTTGCAGCAAGAACAACGGCCCTGTGTTTCATCTAAATCATGAGAGGAAGGACTTAGCTTTACGTGTGACAGTCAGCAACATGAATGAAGATGATGCTTACGAAGCAAAGCTGGTGGGGACTTTTCCAGATACGCTGTCATATTCTGGAGTCCGCTCACATCAAACAACGGTAAACAAGACCAGGGAAAAAAATAAATGATATGTTATATAAATGTTAATATTTGATGATTCTGATGATGTTATATGGTAGACCTATTAAATTAAACAGACACAGTCATCATCTAAAAACTGCATTAACCTGTCATCTATCACACCACAGAGACCTCATGTCCCAATCAACAAAATATTAATTTACTGTTGACGGCACTTTGCTATCTGCTATTTGCTACTGACTATCAATAATACAACCAATACAATACAACCAACTTAAAAACAAAACATACATTTTCCATTCAAATAGTAATAGAAAATAGAGAAGGCACTATCCAATCCAATATGAAGATGTGTGTCTTGTGTGTCCAGTTAAGTGATATGCACACAGAGATTTCTGCCCATGACAGTCCTTTTTTTGCCATGTCTAAAATTACAAAAGAGTAGGAATCCAGAGTCATTTTAGCCTGTGCTGAAAGCAACACTGGTACACTGGCGCTGTTGCCTTGGAAATGACACCATACAGTTTCAGAATATAAAAAACCAACAGGCATTTTTACATTTCTGTTTTCTAGGGATTTTATTTTTTGTTATATGAAATAGAAATTGAAAATCAAAGCATATTTAAAATCCCCTTTTGACCATGGAAAGGAAAATACTTTTTTGTAAATGTTGTATTTTAAAAAGAAAATCAAATCTTTTGTTTTTTTATTATTTAATATCTGTTTATGAAAGGAAAATTTAATGACCAAAAGATGATTTTGACCCAACTGAAAGCTAACTTCACCATGGTCCAACACCCAACTAAAAGCAGAGCTGCATGTTTGTGCACATCGTAACGTTAGCACAGTATATGGTAGGCCTACAAACACATTACACAACACTACATGAAGCGTTCAGTCAACAGTCAATAGCAGATATGGGGCATATCATAGTAGGGGGTCTGGGTGTCCTCCCCCAGGGATATTTTGAGCGTCAAAGACTTCATTTTCTGCATTCTGATATACTTTTATGAACCGATTTACTGTGGAAATACCTTTATTTAGCCTATGCAAAGATAAAAAACACAGATGACAATTCTAAATACATCAAAAATATAATAGAAAGTATGTTGTTGCGTGTCATTCAGCATTTTTAAGTGGGTAGATGGAAATCCAGGAGTTTTCTCCATATACCTGCTTATCACGTAGACTGCACCACTGCATGGAAGACAAATGGGGACAACTTGGCTACCACTAGTAGTCTAAGCATTGGGCCTGGGGATTTCTTGATGCTAGTGCCAATATGGTAACCAAGTTTATACCTTTTCTGGTAAATGTTGCAGCCCTACGAACTTTGCCAAAAATGATAGTCTAAAGTGGGAAAGGTTTTGGTTTGAATAAGGAACTATCTGACAAAGTATTTACAAATCTGTCAATGACAACCTTAAGTACTTAATTGTTTTCAATACCCACTGCCGGGACAAGATTTTGGTCGATGCCAGTAATGAGGTTTGATAGACACACTATGGTTACAATATTAACATGTGGACCGGTTGCATGTTAAAATACTACTGTTGACATATAAGTCAGTGCATGTAGGACACATGATTTCTGTGATGCATGTTTGCAGTTTTAGCAAAAAACACAGATTTGGTCTGAAGTTTTAGTATCATGTCATCAAATATATTGTTGGACCAATGAACATTTTGACCTAATGATAGTGAAAAGTTAGTGGGTCATGAAAGTTTTTAAGATTCATCCTCTGAGGATAATAAATATTTGCATCCAATAGATTTACATTAATCAGCCAATTGACAGCCATTGCCATTGTCAGAATGTTTTAAAACAATATGCCAAAACTGTATAGTCTAATTATTTTCTGACATAATAATTTAATTTAATTCATAGTTAATATACAGCTGTTCAAAATTTACAATATGTTCTTTTTCAGATGGAAAAGCCAATTATCTGTACAGCCAATCAGAATGGCTCTCAAGCAGACTGTGAGCTGGGGAATCCTTTCAAGAGAGACTCAAAGGTATGGACTTGTTTCACATGTTCATCCTGCCACTTAGCTGTTTTACTTCAAATGTGAGAGATGTTTTGTTCTGTTTCCTTTTTTCATACTAGGCTATATTTTACATCATCCTGAGCACTGTGGGTATGGCTCTCGACACCACAGAGATAGATATCGACCTCCAGCTCCAAACGTAAGAACTGCTGCTAGATGCTTTTTTCTGTATATTGAGATAGGTTTCCATTAACATAAATAAAACTATTGTACCACATTGGTGTATTTTTTTCCTTATTTTAGAACAAGTGTGCAAGAAAATATTGCCCCTGTCAAAGTGACGGCTAAAGTAATCATTGAATTGCCGTTGTCAATCAGTGGGTAAGTGTGTTAAACTATAGTTTGACTACAGATAAATATAAAGTGACTCCAACAGTATGTGCATACAGATTTTTGCTTGTTTTCATCAGGGAAGCCAGCCCTAATCAGGTTTCCTTTGGAGGTGTAGTGAAAGGTGAAAGTGCCATGAAAACAGAAGAAGAGATTGGAAGTTTGATTACTTACACATTCAGAGTAAGTGTATTCATCTGACCTGCTTCTATATGTGATTTTTAAATCACTGCTGTCATATAATTTATAGTCTTAAAATATGTTATTGTGAGATATTGATTTCTCCTTCAGATAAACAACTTGTGGAAGTCTTCAGTCAGGGCCTCACTTCACATTCAGTGGCCCAAATGGAACAAAGACGGTAAATGGCTTCTGTACCTGGTAAAGGTCACTGCAACAGGACCAGAGGACATCCTTTGCTCTCCCGAGTCTGAAATCAATTCTCTCAAACACATCCAGGTAGTATTTTTTTCCACCTTTATTTTTATGCACTCAAAGTGAAATGAGCCTTGACCAGAAGTCTGCTTACTTCCACTTTGAGTTAATGAGAAGAAATGTGCTTTCAGGAAACTTCTGCATCCAGGACAAAGCGTGAAATTGGAGAAAGAAAAACTGTTGGCACAATGTCCTCCCTGTCAGTCAAAAAAAAGGTTTTGGTGAGTCTTCATGACTGTATTCACATTTGTTTAAAAACAAAGTTACATCTACTCAAGTACTGTACAAATTTTAGATACGTATTCAATAGTATTTTCATTTAATGCCACTTTCTACTTCTACTAGTTACTTTAAACATTCAGATTTTTGAGCACAAAACATATAAGGAGCTTAAAAGATATAATGTTTTTGGGAACACTTCACAATAAAGTACACAAAAAAGTAAGAAGTTAATGATTAACAAATCAGGAACAAATCAGGAATGAATGAGTAACGAATGGTTAGTTAATGAGTAGTTACTGATTGACTGTGATTCAAGCACTAATGATTAGTAACTGTTAAACAGACTGGTTGTTACTGTTAAATGAATGAGTAATGAATGGTCAGTTAATGAGTAGTTACTGATTGATTGACTGTGATTCAAGCGCTAATGATTAGTTACCGTTACACAGACTGGTTGTTACTGTTAAATGAATGAGTAACAAATGATGAATTAATCATTTACTACCATTGGTGCTGAATGGTGGTTAATTATTAACAAATGATAAGTTAAGCATTCACTACCATTGGTACTGATTGACTGTGATTTAAGCACTAATGATTAGCTGCTGTTTAATGAATGAGAAATTAATGATTAGTTAAGCATTCACTACCATTGGTGCTGAGTGGTGGTTAATTATTAACAAATGATTAGTTAAGCATTCACTGCCATTAGTTAAGCATTGTGAGTAACTGGAGATAAAGTGAGATATCATACTGAGTTGGTAATCATTAGGAAATTATTAGTTAAGCATTCAGTACAGTGTGGTGGTTACCACCACTATGTACCAATGGTATTAACCATTGGTGATTAATCACCACTCAGTACCAATAGTAATGAATGCTTGACTAATCATTAACAAATGATTATTTAAGCATTCAATACCATTGTCACTGAATGCTTAAATAATCATTCACTACCATTGGTACTGAGTGATGATTAATCATCAGTGTTTGGCAAGTTACTTCCAAAATGTAATATATTATAGATTACTAATTACTGTCATTTTTAAGTAATTAGTTATATTACAATATTACTGCTTCTAAATTGTAAGGCGTCACACTACTTTTGCATTACTTTTGAGTTACTTTCACCAAAATCACACCGGAAGTTTGACTTGGCTGACTGTAGCATGTGAATTTCACTACCAGATCAATAAAGTCTCCTCTTTATCCACTTTAATACATCACAGATTATTCATAATATTTTGTAAAATGTATATGAATATCCAAAGTAAAGCTATACAAATAGATAATTAAAACGTACAATAGGCAAGTAGGAGAAAATGAAAAATGCTCAAAACTACCTTACAGTTGTACTGAAGTACGGCATTGTTGTAAAATGTTTGTGAAGCACTGGAATAATAAATTCATGCTTTTTAGTTTAAAACTAAGGTTGTCTGAAGGAAATGGTCAATTATAGTGTGATTAAAACTCACTATATGCATTATTTACAGTACTTGATTTACAGCTATGTGAAAAGGTACACAAACTTATTTGTTTAACAGAAATGTAGTTTTACTGCGAACCGTCACAGGAAGTGCTTTTATTTTGAAGCAACATACACGGAAGTTTTCCGCTGTGTACTACCAGTACTTGCTAGCTTACTGAGATGGACGTGAGACGTTAGATGCAACACATGTTCGTCAAGCGTTGTTGACTTTCTAGTTTGTAAAACTGCAACATATTGAACAAATGGTCAACTATTTTTATCACTCATTGTATCATTTCCTGGTTCCAGCTTCTCAAACTATTTAAATTTATTTCTATCAATTTTAAGGTTTGGGCTATTGGACTGTGGGTTATTGTGACAAGCATGTATTACTATTTTTAGAATTTTTACAAATCAAACAATCAATCAAGTATTTTAACAGTGTGGTGTTAGGATCGGGATACTTCTTCTATCACTGTCTGTAAAAGTATAGATTGCATTGATGTGTAATGAACGCTCTCCTTTTCAGACATGTGACAGTGAGACCAAATGTGTGGTGCTTAAGTGCCCTCTACAGGGCATGGACGGTACAGCAGTTAAACTGAGGTCTCGTCTCTGGAACTCAACCTTTATTGAGGTGACACATTGTATTTTAATTGTTTGTCTGGTCTGTGATTTGGTATGACTGTCTTACCTGAGCAACTGTTTTTGTTTCACGCAGGATTACGCCTCTATTTCAAATTTGCACATTGTTGTGAAGGCCTCGCTTGTCCTTCATACAAAGGCTAAAAACATGATCCTGAGAACTCCTCACACTGATGTAAGCACCTCGACAGCTATCAACAAATTATTAACTGTTTACTGTCTTGATCCTTTCTCATCTCTTGGTTTTCCTGGCTTTGGCGTTTTATTGCAGGTCACAGTGGTAGTGTCCCCTGAAGGTGCAGTAGCACAGCACAGTGGAGTTCCCTGGTGGATCATACTGGTGGCTGTTCTTGCAGGCATCTTGATTTTGGCTTTGATGGTGTTTCTGCTCTGGAAGGTGAGATTCAGGGATGTTACACCTTACCTTCATACAGGATGAAAAATAGGAGATGAAACACAAACTTCATTAAGCCCTATAGGGACATTAGATCGGAAAAGGTGTAGTCTGTGAAAAGTAAAAGATATGAAAAAGATGACTTGAAAAAGGAATTCATTCACCTTGTTTTTATTTGTTGGTTATAGGTTTTAAAAAAATAGGATTTTTAAGCTTTCTTTGGTTTCATATTTTTGTGAATACCTTTATATAGACAGTATCTTTGGATTGTCAAAACAAGCATTTTGAAGTCCCCATTTTGGGCTGTGATAACCATACTTTTTGACATTTCTAGACTAAAAACTAATGTGATTAATTGGAAATCAAAAAATGAAGAGATTAAAAATTGCAGTTGTACTTGTGATTTTACATTATTATTTATAATACTAAATATATTTAGAACGAATATAAATAGTAGAGTAAGTGAACAGAAATTTGGGTGAAATTTCATCATCAACAGTGGACTCTCCAGCTAAAGTATTAGGTTAATAAAAAGTTTTGATGGAAGAAATCATAATGCTATTGCCTATTATAACTGATTCAGTTTGTCATTCTTAACACTTCATCACCCTTGCTCCCCCTCAGTGTGGTTTCTTCAAGAGAGCATCAAAAGACCAATGCAATGCTGCATATCACAAGGCAGAGATCCATGTTCAGCCCTCTGACAAGGACAAACTCTCTGCTGAGGCCTGATTTATACTCTGAACAGGGGTAAAAACAAGCTGTCAGCATGAAGTGTGATTACTGCAGTGATTAATTAACTCCCTTTCTGGCCAAATCAGCCGACTTCATGCAGAAAAATTCAATCAGACGCATATTGTACTAAGCTGATGAAACAGGAAACACAAAAACCTTTTAACCTAAATGCAACATAAAATAAATATTGAATTGACACAATGTTAGAGTTTATGATATTTTTACAATATGCGTCTCTGAATTTTGCCAAGAAATCAATGCATTTTCCTTTTTTGCGGTCATTGTTCTGCCCTGCAGGTGCTTCCACTGACATCACTGCTTTCACTGCTTGGCAGTTTGAAACATCCCATTAAAAATGGCAAAGCATGCTTAACATTCCTGCACATCTCTCCTCTTGTTGTCTACAGCGTGCATGAATATTTTTCACATTTATCCGTTTTTTAATAATGCATGTGTGAAATCTCCCTTCTTAGTGTGGATTCTTCAAACGCTCCAAACAAGAGGACAGCGTCCCTCGTTACCACGCAGTGCGGATAAGAAAAGAAACGCCTGAGCACAAAGATGAAAAAGTTATGCTTGATTCTTTTGAAAAAAAGCCATGGATGACGACTTGGGTTGATGATGAGAGCTACTCGTAACTCATTTCTTTGTGTTTCAAAGAATGATGATGAAGATGATTTTTGCAGACAGGTATAACCTGATTTGTTTTAAACAACCTCAAGCCACAAACACACTGAACTTTGTTTTTATTTTTATTTGTTGAACATCAGTGATATTTTCCCTTCAGGAGTTAGTTGGGTTCATGTATTTGAATTTTTACACTGTATTTTTTTGCTGTAAGTTTTGTATATATTTAAATACTTCTGCACACTGTACTGTATATTTATTTTTTGATAAAAAAAATAATTTCATGCAGCCAAAGAGTTTTTTTTTTAGTCTTATGTGTCTTGGGGCAAAGCTTACTACTGTTTCTATGGAGCTGTACTGTATTACTTTATGCCGAAACGAAAGTCTATGCAAGGAAGTCACAGGTAACTAGCTAGTACATTTTTCGGTTGTGTATAATTGTGTCCAGTTCCAGTACTTTCCATCAAAATGCTTCTGTCCTTTTTTGGAATGTAGATTATCATTTTACAATAATTAGAGGTGCACAAATGACTGTTTAATTGATTCTTCACCTCTTCTCACTGTTGTGGCATTCAGGTAGCATCCACTGTACTGTCTGTAGGTCATCACTGAAGTAAGACTTTTTGTTCCATGTGCAGAATCCAAAGGGAACATGGTGAAAAGAAACAAATGTATTTTTTATAGAATTAATTCACAGTGAATGTATAGTGTAATAAAATGCTTAAAAACTGATTCATACTGTGTACTTTTCTTACCAATACAAGTATAATCCTAAACACAAGAAGGCCTGCAACTAATTTTTGATCTCCATTAATCTGCCAATTAGGTTTTCAATTCTATAAGCTTTAGAAAATTGTGATCAATGCCCATCACAATTTCCTAAAGCCAAATGAGACATCTTCAAATTTGCTTGTTTTGTTTAGCAGTCAAAATCCAAAGAAATTCAGTTTGCTATTACATAAGACCAAAGACAGCCAGCAAATCCTCACAACTGAGAAACTGGACAACTTGTAAAAACTATGAGATTTCAAATGTTACAGGAACATTGGATGGGCACACAAAAGGTCTACAACTAAAACAAAAAGAAATAAATGGCAGTATTGCTTATTTGGTAACCAACAAAACAGAGCCTGTATCCAAACATTTTATTTAATCATCCTATTCAGAGCAACCATAGCATTTACATGGGAACAGATTATTTACTACTCTATTAAAAGCTCTAGCAATGAAAATATTGATCTTTATGCAACCAAATGACTCAAAACAGCAAAAGGAAAAACCAAGTTAACAGAAATTGTGATTAATGTTTGGGTTTTGCATCCAAAACATCACAACCCCCCAAAAAGACATCCCTCTTAAGGACGACTGAAGGAAAAAAAAAAAAAAAAAAAAGATTACATCAATATACATGCCAACATATTTATTCCTGATTAGTCAAATGTTAAACGAAAGGTTTTCTCCTGCTCCTTGCGCTGGTTGTCACACAATTTGGACACTTCCTCCACTCTTCTCTGCAGAAGAACAGAGTTCTGATCAATCCACTGAAGTGAATCCATGTGGGTGTTGAGAATTTTACAGATTTGCTGAAGCTGAGGAGGAGAAGAAAAAAAACAAAACAGGCAGAAGTTAAATTAATGTGCAACAATAAATGCCAAAACACCAGAAATTTGTCAAGGAAGGTGTGAATTGAATTAGGTCTCATCTTACTGGGTCACTGGTATCTGCTGGGCCACTAGATGTGTTCAGGTGCTCGATGATCTCCTTCAGGTCCTGCGACATCCTCTTCAGCTGTGCGTCCACGTTCTCGGCAAGCTTGTACGTTCTCTCGCGTTCCTCGTCAGCATTCTGCATGTAGATTGTTCCACTTTGCTCTTTTACCGACTCCTCAAGCGGGCACAGTAAGTCCTCCAGCTCCTTCTGTTGGGACAGGATGAAATCCAGCTCCTGGTTTAGCCTCCTCTGGTCCAGCTTCACCTTCTCCATCTCCTTATGCAGGGCTGTGATCTTCTCACCGTTCTCCACCAGCATGCGGTCCCAGGCATTCACCTGAGTAGCCTGCTGTAAGAAATGTCTCTCCTGGTCCTCAAGCTCAAGACTCCACTTGTTAATGAGACCCTCTAGCTGTGCATAGGTCATCACTGGAGGAGCAATGACTGTAGGGATGGTTGTTGCTGTAGTAGTTGATATGATACTTGTGCTGGATGGTGGTTTGAGCCCCAGTGTAAAGCCTGTAGCAGCACCTGTTGTGGCAGCTGCAACAGTGGAAGTAGGGACAGAGGTGGAGGTAATGGTTGCTGCCCCCAGAGGTTTCATCATAAAGGACAGACCACCACCAGCTGCGGTTGTTGCAGCAGCAGTGCTTGCTGCTAAAGTTGAAATTCCACCCAAAGTAAAGCCTGTACCTGTTGAAGCGGCAGTTGCAGCAGCAGCAGTAGCGGCAGCAGTGGCTGCAGCGACAGCAGCAGCTGTAGAGATGGGTGCTGCAAAGAGAGACGGGCCTGGAGCTGGGGCTGGGGTTGCCTGGGATGCTGCAGGCGGAGCTGGGGTGGAGGAAGGTTTAATCCCAAAAGCAAATCCGCCACCCTGACCTGCTGTGGTTGCAGTAGTGTGGGCTGGCTGGGGCTGGGCGGCCAAGGTGAGGTTGGATGGAGCACTGGTGCCAAAGCTGAAGCCCCCTCCCGGGGCAGCAGTAGGAGCTGCAACGGGGGCTGCAGCTGTGGTCGCCTGGACCTTGGTTACTCCAAAGCTAAACCCTCCGAAACCTCCTGTAGTCGCAGTTACTGTGGCTGTTGGTGGTGCTGCAAGTTGGGGTTGAGCTTGAGAAGGAGTTCCAAAGGGGAAGCCTCCTCCTGCAGGGGCGGCAGCGGTGGTCTGTGCAGACAAACCCGAACCCATGGTGAACCCTGACCCCGCAGTTGGAGCTGCCGAGCCTAAAGTCATTCCTGCGGGTGTTGCTGCTGTGGTTTGAGGAGCGCTCATTCCAAATGAGGCGGTGGGGGTCCCAAAAGAGAAGCCTCCTCCGCCGGCTGCTGTGCTCTTCGCTGGGGTGCCAAAGCTGAAGGAGCCGGCAGGGTTTGGGGTGGCCTGAGCGGAAGTGCCAAACGCGAAGCCCCCTCCAGGGGCTGCGGGTGTGGAGCTGGTCATCCCAAAGCCCGTGCCAGTGGCTGCGGCTGTGGTGGTCTTCTGAGCTCCAAAAGCGAAGCCCGTGGAAGATTGCCCAAAGTTGAATCCGCCACTCATTTTCGTTAGCAGGGGGCTGACTTTAATATAACGTTATCGAAAACAGCAAACTCACAAAATGGTCACTTCCTCGCTTAACTTCTGAGGCTTTTGGCGGGGCACAAATGCGAGCTGGTTCAACCGATGTAACCGAGGAAACAGTTTCTCTCCTACGATGACTTTCCAGACATTTGAGTTAATTTAGTCAATCACAGGTTTGTTAACGTTACCTTGAGCCAGACGCCGACCAAAATCTAACAAAACATCCTTCACAAAAACGTGGCCCGCTACCGTGTACTCCTTCAAGCAGGCATTTCTGTAGTTGACTAAAGGAAATGACGGCAGTTAGGAACAAAATCGAATAATGTATGAGCCCTGAGTCTTGTCTGCAAGGGCACAATCCCCGCCTCCTTGGGTAGATTGACTGGTCCAATGCCCAATCACGGCCCAGACCAGACCCCAACTGAAATTTCATCTGTACAGCTTGCTGCCTGAAAGACAATCCTCAGGGATAAGACTCTAAATTGTCCAAAGAGTACTGAGTCCACGACAAGAAAAGAAAATGTACGTGCTGAACGCAGTCCATGGCTGAACACGAGCTGTATGACAACTACACAAATTACGTTGTTCAATAGTTATCTGATAAAAATGCGCAATGTAATGGGCAAATAAAATGGTCTGTAACCGTGGCAAGTAAATGCTTTCGAAATGATTGATGATGTTCTTCAAATCATTTCGATCATTTGCCACTTATATAGACCGTTTATTTTGGCCAACACTTTTTTTGTAAAAAATATTTCAAATTTAATCAGATCTGCCATTTTTTGTCTATATCCACGCTTTAATTGTACCTTTAATGTGCTACTATTCAACAATATTGTTATGACAAATAAAAGACAGAAGCACATTGCACATTTTGAACTATAAAGTTTAAAAAAAAGAAGGGGAAAAAGCATCTTAACAAAGTCGAAAGGTAACGTTACTCACCTTTCTTCTCTTGACATCGTTATGACTCTCTGGTTTGGCTGGCTACAGTGCACGCTAGTACACGGTTGGTACATCCAATACTGTTACCGCATATAGCCTTCTTTCCATTTGGAAATCTTTGACACTCAGATATGAGCAATTAAAGTAAAGGGCGATTTAGAAATATGTTACGATGACTTTGCACACATTTTACCAAATTGCTCAAAAACAGAACGTTAATTTCACGAGTGTGTTCTGTTGAAGTTGAGGCGTAGAAGCTAATGTTAACATAGATTAGCTAACTAACTGCGTGGCTGTGCTGCGGATGCCACCTATAAACTTAATAAGCACCATCTGTGACACCACCTGAATTGCATTGTCCGCCAAGTGAGCGAACACAGGAGCTGTCACAATGAGGATTTTAAGGTTTCTGAGGAACAGCGTGTCCATAGGAAAGGACATTGACTATTACTCCAGATTTTCACCCTCTCCTCTGTCAATGAAGCAGTTTCTGGATTTTGGTAAGAGTTGTTTACGTTACCATAGACTGTATGACCGGTACACATACTACATACGTGTGTCTTTGTGTTTACATTGAAGACAGTGGTGTGGAAGTACACGTTACCTTTCCTCACAGGTTGCATATTCACGAGTTGTAAGCAGTTACATTAAATAATTTCCCTTCTCTGAGAATATGAAAACATGGGCTATTTTACAAGACACGTGCAACGATTAGAGAAAAGTAGTTGTAATCCTACCCTGGTAATTATCTGGCAAAACTTTATAAGCAACTTGTAACCCCTTTTGAGAAGTCCAGGATCCCAGGTTTGGAACTACTGAATTCGAGATCACGTAGAAAATGCAAGAGCCACCTTAAGGCCCTTATTATGTCAGTTTGCATTATGCATAGTGGTGCCTTTTACTAAACAAATGTGCTACCACAGGCTAATTGCGACAAAGAAACATGGAAGCATTAGTGCCTGGAACTGTTGTGATGTAGCCTTGGTGGAGGATATTTAGAAAATCTTAGATCAAGGTACAGGTATTTTATATCACAGGATTGATATATTGTCATGATGTAGCACATTTAATGTGAAAACATAATTTGGAATTTTAGTTTATTATAGCACATTGTTAAAAAAAGGAAAAACAATAAGGCTTGCTACAAATTAAAAAAAATTGTGTGTGTGTGGGGGAGATTAGAACCCAAGAAAAGGCATATAAAGAGACCACCCCTATAAGTAACACTAGTCACACAGCAGTGGAAATTAAATAAAATACATAAACAATGGGATGAATTACAATAAGATCTTAAAAGTGTAGGAACGGCTTTTAATTAAAATAACCACACAAGAATGTCTTTTTTGACGAATCCATCAAATCAATGCAAAAATCCTAAAAATCCAATAATATTATTGCTTTAAATTGCAACATTGCTCACAATGGCCTCTTGGTAGCTACAACAGTATAAACTGTATGGCAAAATTACAGTAGACTAATTTCTATTGTACATTGTCATATCAACCAACCCAAGTGACGGCACACACTGAAAACACAAAAAAAAATTGTGTCCCATACTATTTAAAAATTATTTTTTTACAAATAATTATTATTATTATATAATTACAATTTTATTTTTATATATATATATTATTATTAAAATAATAATAATTCTGATGTTCCTGTTTGTGTTTACACACTTCAGGCTCAGAAAATGCATGTGAGAAAACATCATTCGCCTTCCTCAGACAGGAATTACCTGTGAGGTTGGCAAACATCATGAAAGAGATTAACTTGTTGCCAGACAACTTGCTGAGGACTCCATCGGTGCGTTTGGTCCAGGGCTGGTACGCAAAGGTTTTGTTTAACTTTTTCTTAGTTTTCTTTCAAATTGCGCTGATACCAGTGCCTGCAAATAGTGATGTTTTTTTTTCACGTGCAGGTACATGCAAAGTTTTCAGGAGATTCTTGAGTTCAAAGACAAAAATGCAGATGATGAGAAAGTCACATATGAGTAAGTAAATTGAAACAAACCATATGCAGTTTAGTTTTCTTTTTTTATGATGACTTAATGCTGTGGTATTTAATTTATTATCATTGTTGTGTCTTTATTCAGTTTCACAGATGCAGTAATAAAGATCAGAAATCGGCACAATGATGTAATTCCCACCATGGCTCAGGGAGTTGTGGAGTACAAGGAGACCTATGGCACAGACCCAGTTGTCAGCCAAAATCTTCAGTATTTTCTAGACCGTTTCTACATGAGCAGAATATCCATCAGGATGTTGCTCAACCAGCATAGTGAGTAGATTCTCTTCTGCTTAATCAAAGATGTTCTCTTTTTGTCAGTCATGTGTGAACTTGAAGTTGTACGTGTGTGTAGATTTGTCACAAAGAGCCAGGTCGCTCCATTAACAGGAAACCAGAGGCTTATTTATTCTGATCCCAGTCCCCTGGTAGCGCTCTGGATTTTGTAGCAATTTGGGCCACACCCAGAGACATTGTTGAAATGAACTTGAAAGGACTTGTACCTTATCTACACCTTTTTGAAAGAGTTAATTGTTTATTCAAGTGTGAGACATAAAGGACAAAGAGACAGTGGACCTGCATAGACGTGCTGGGTGTTAGTATTATTAAGGTACACAGTTCCCGCTGTGTGCCTGACAACAACACAGTGACGACAAAGGAGCAATATGAGGGCATACTGATGAAGGCAAATACAACATTATGATAAGTTATGAGAAATAAAGAACATTTAGGGATATTATATTAGTTGGAATACTTGGTAAGCCTCTGTCAACTTCACTTTTAAAAAAAAACTTAATTTCACACTTTTCTTTTTGCTCTCCATAATTTATAGTGTTTTATAGACTGGAATTTGTGCTGTCTGGTAACAGCATTGTTACTGACATAAAAACAAGGTTTTGTAATTAAAAACACAAAACATAACGGGCTTTTCTGTGTGCGTGCAGAGCTAGAAAGTTTTTTTTTTTTGCTTTGGGTCGTCAAGCTTCCAGTCTAGTAGGGAAAGTGTGTTGTGTGTCAGAATTTGGGGTGATCCAGTTATCGGAAAGAAAAACAAAACATTTTACAATACAAAAAAATCCTCGTAGAGAGTTAATTGTCAAGTACAATATCACAGTGAAAAATGTCCAGCTGCGGATTAAATGTTGCATATTTAAGACAATTAATTGAGAAACAAGGGAGAAATATGTCTATTGTGGGTATATTATCATTTCAATAATTCCCACTTTTCATACTGCAGTATAGTGCATGGTTATATACCTATGTGCTTTTATTCCAGCTCTCCTCTTTGGTGGGAAGGTGAAGGTGAACCCAGCTCATCCCAAACAGATCGGCAGTATTGATCCAAACTGTCGTGTCAGCGAGGTTATCAGAGGTGAGAGCGCAAACATTTAATGATGGTGACAGAGTGCTCAGATATGTCACTTTTCAAGTATTTAAGCGTTGTTATTTCCTGAAAACAAACCTCTTCCTCGTAGATGCCTATGAAAATGCACGAACCCTTTGTGACCGGTACTACATGAACTCTCCTGAGCTGGTGCTGGAGGAATTCACAGGTACTTTTAATTATGTACATTACAAGCACACACTGGTTTATCTGAAGCACTTTAAATTGCATTATTAATAAATAAATATATAAATAAGAGTTGTTTGTTTCAAACATGTCTGATGAAATTTGAGTCTAATCATTGATCCTCTGTCCCAACAGCAAACCCCACCACTGTGGTCTATGTCCCATCTCATTTGTATCATATGGTGTTTGAACTTTTTAAGGTAGGTATGGATTAGCTTTTTGAACTGAATAATTGCTGGGTCACACGATTCAGTTTTACATTTTCACGAGTTGCCTTGCTGCAGAACGCCATGCGGGCCACCATGGAGTTATACGGCGATGCCATGGAGTATCCTGCAATCCATGCTCAGGTCGCCCTGGGAACTGAAGATCTGACAGTCAAGGTAAAGCTCTGCTCCTGCACGAGTCTTTTTGCCAAAACATGGCAGTGTAAATTTTTGTCCAGATTGAAAATGAAGTCATTGGATGAGGATACCGTTCAGACCATATGTTCTCCTTCAGGTGAGTGATCGTGGAGGAGGCGTGCCGCTGCGCAAGATTGATCGGTTGTTTACTTACACGTACTCCACAGCTCCTCGACCGAGCATGGACGGGGCCCGTGCTGCTCCTCTGGTCAGTAGTCCTGATGTGTGATCAATAGTTTGTGGATTCATGTGGACGGATGTGAGCTCACTCTTCTGACTTTGCGGTCGACTTCTCCAATTTGGACTCGGCACCATCAAAAGATTAAAAAACAATCACTTAGAAACAGTTATAGAGCTTGTCACAGAAAAAAATAATCAAAATTATGTTTCTGGACAGTTGAACTTACAGGAAAAGTGTAGTTTAAGTACCTCTAGGACTTATGTCTATAGTAGAACTGGGTGATAATTATTGATTTTTATTGTGGTGATGATATGATCATATTGTGTTATTTTACTAAATTATTTTTCAAATGTATCCCACAACCAAAGTGAATTTTACTAAAACAGATTTTAGTTGTAATTAAAAATGAATCTTTAATATGTTTACTCCTGCTTTTACACATGATTATACGTGATTTCACATACATCCTTATATCATGATCTATGGTAATAACAGACCAGCTTCTTTTGACCTTTTGATATAGTAGAAGCAAAGAAAAAAATCACAATTGACCCACTTACTTGTTTTTTTCTGGAGCTTTCAGTTGTACCACATGGTATTCTTATTGTAACATTGCTTCAAAGAGAGAGGAAAAATACATGAAAGCATTTCTGTTATTTCCCCTCCTGTTCATGTAATGTGTATACAGCAAAACATCTGCATGTATTATCAGTTTGTTCCAGTGCTAGGCTTACTTCACAGTCTAGTCTCTACCACACACAACTGTTGTTTTATTTCCTCTCTGCTGTGAAACTGCTAAATGCTGTGTTTTGTTTTTGTCCAGGCTGGTTACGGGTATGGCCTGCCCATCTCTCGACTCTACGCCCGGTACTTTCAAGGGGACCTGAAGCTGTACTCTCTAGAAGGTTATGGAACTGATGCTGTGGTCTACATCCGGGTAATTGTGTGTGCGTGTGCATGTGCGTGTGCGTGCACATTATTTACATTGTTTCAACTTATTTTCTTAATCTTCTTGTTAGGCACTCTCCACAGAGTCCATTGAGAGGCTTCCTGTGTACAACAAGTCGGCCTGGAAACATTACAAAACAATTCACGAGGCTGACGACTGGTGCATCCCCAGCAAAGAGCCAAAGGACATGACAACGTTTCGCAGTTTCTAGACCCAAATAAGTGTGTGTGTGTGTGTGTGTGTGTGTGTGTGTGTGTGTGTGTGTGTGTGTGTGTGTGTGTGTGTGTGTGTGTGTGTGTGTGTGTGTGTGTGTGTGTGTGTGTGTGTGTGTGTGTGTGTGTGTGTGTGTGTGTGTGTGTGTGTGAGTGAGAGAAATTAAAACTGTGGTAGGTACTTCATTTTTTACCTTGTTCAAAAAAAATTCCTTGTTTTCATTAATGTAATTGTGATGTCCTGAGCTGACATTTCTGGTGTATAAACTATGTAACCATTTCTAAATGAGCTTAAAAAATACTGTGGCAGTTCTGTACTGCAAGTTCTTATTTATCAACCAACAAATGAATACCTGTGATAAACTGAATTCAGCCAATGAAATCAGCTGAAATGTAATTTATTTATTTTTTTAATGCTTTGAGAGCAAACAAACTTTCATTTAACTACATCTCAGCATCTCAAAACCTCACCAACTGAAACCATCTGCATGGTTGCAGTGCGGTATGAACTGTTTGTATTGTTAGTTTTGAGAGCTTACACCTTAAATGTTCCGCTAGTATTTTGCTGAAAGTAATATCAGTTACAGTCCATATGCATGCAGTTTGTTCATCATCCCGGCTCTTCCCTTCTGTGTGAAGTTGGATACTTGGTAGTCAATAGGTGCATCCCATAGCTCTTAAATTGCATCCCTGACTCCTCCACTTGCCTCCCTTCCTTCCTTGGGTCTTAGTCCCCCCCACCGAGGAGGTACGGGAGATACGTGAGGAAATAATGGGAGGATGTGTTTTTCCTGTAGCCTTGACGTTCAACTTCCAGGATTGCTCTGTTGCCGACAGATTTCAATCATTTAGGCCAGATATGTTGCCTTGGGTTTTCTTTGTGTTGGCATTTTAAACTCCGGTCAACTTAACCCTTTCACAGATCTCTGCAAGGTGAATCCAGACAGCTAGCTAGACTATCTGTCCAATCTGAGTTTTCTGTGGCACGAATGAAAAAACTTTAACGTACACGGTCCACCAAAACAAGTTCCTTCCCGATGCTATTTTGCAGCGGCGCCGTTGCTCCGCACAGCGTAAGAAAATGGAGAACTTGTTACACAATAAGTTGCTGCTTGTTTTTTTAATCTGTGTGCATCTGATTGGTTTATGGGTTTTCATTTGGGGCATTTCTTTGGTTGAATGATGTATACAAGCAACATAATCAAAAAACATTGATTTGCCATCTCTGTAGTTACATTTTGCACCTGGTATTTACTTAACATAACAAGAAACCTAAATCTGAAATTCAACAAAGCTGAAGGAAAAGATGTAGGCTGATGTGAGTTATTGGGTTTGCAACATATTTAGTTTTCTTCTGAAACTGTTAATTTGAAACAATGTGCTTATCTTTTCTCACGAGTTGTAACACTTGCAATACAAGAGCAAAATATTTGGGCTGCTGTGGTTGTATTTTAAGGACTCATCCTTGTAAATAAACTAACCAATGGCTGTGCAATCTAATTTTCACTAACTACAGTGAATGGGATGTCGAATACCAACATTTACTCAAGGGCTTTTAAATAAAATTGTTACTGTGGGACTGTTACAGTACGTTTTCCAGGGGGATGCCATTGGATGAAATGCTGTAGTCAATTATTGCAAAATGATTCAGGGTCTTCCATATCAGCTTCAGACCCCCTGCCCACTGATTAACACCTGGAACATTCTGATGATTTAACAGGGTCAGGGGTAGAATTTATTTTAAAAGTGAATATTACGTTTAATCTAATCCTGTGAGACTTTGTATGAAAACAGAAAAATAGTTTTACTGCTTATCTGGCAAAATAAGTGACTGAACACAATGTAAATGCTGCCTGACAGAAGCCTTGCATAAGCCAGTATTGATTACTGAGGGACAAGACAATCATATGTTAACAGAATAAGAAGAGCCCTGCAATCAAAACATTCTCACTTAAAAATGTCCAGTTTCTTTAGTTGTTGGTCTGTTAACTCAGGACACAATTATCTGGTGCTCGATGTAAATGCAAACAAACTGAAGGAGGGAGGAAGAACCCGATACAAACACCACATAAGGTGAAAATTAGTTTATTGATGCTGTTATGTACAAAAATGTTACTCCGATTCAGAAAACATGATTTTTTTTCGCAGTCTAACATGTATTGAATACAGAACATGGAGTCGTGCGTGAGGAGAAAGGAAGCACTTGGTTTAGCTGTGAACAACTCATCGTTCACACACCACGCTATGCACCCGACTCACACAAGTCCTTGTCATAGACCCTTCTGACCGTCTAATGGAGCAGTGAGGTGTACGTGTAGCAGACCTGCGTGCTGTGTGTATTTACATGGAGCATCATGGGACAATCTCAGCGATACAGCCAGAGACAACAGCAGCAGCATTCACCTCGTCCCCACTTGATCTGTTTGTTGCTTTTCATTCAACAAAAACAACAATCTAGCTATTCTACTTAGTAGAAAAATTTAGACAGTATAAAATGAACAATGGTATTTAAGTAAAAAAAAAAGATATGCAGTTAATAAGCACATGTATAAAACATTTATACATTTAAACCTTGTCACCCCTTGAAACTTAAAAGACAAATAGTGCTTTTATCTGAACTGTACAAAAACCGTTCACACAGGAGAGTTGTACATAGAATCAGGCCAGTTAGCAAAAATATAAAATGCTGAAAAAGCAGAATACATTTAACGTCCATAGGTAAATGTGTGCATGATCTGCAACAACTACATAAAATCTGGAAACAGACTAATGTAATTATAGCTTCAAGATTTTAGTGGTAAAAAATTTTTTGTTTTTGTCACATACCCAAAAAGAATTCCCCATCTTTCCGTTAAAATGATTTGAGCTGAAGTTTGTTAGAACAGTGATGAGAAAATAATCAGTATAAACATAAATCACAACTGGCACCTCAATCGGTACAGGTTACAATCCTGGCAGCCATGTTTGGTGGTTCTTGGTAAAACTGACATGAATGTCATGGCACCAAAAGAATTTAAAAAAAATAAAGGGTTGCTCAGGGTTCTGCCAGTGATGAACTTTATGAGCTGCATGAAATTACAGAGCTGCTACCTCAGCAGACAGAGTCTGTACTGACTGGAAGCCTCCCGCTGCGTCGGACCTCCTTCTCTTTTTTCTCTCTCTGTTTCTCCAGCTTCTCCTGGGCCTTACGCATTTCCTTTAGCTTTTTCTTGATAGTTGAACGGTCGCTCTGACTTGACACACCGAGTGCCTGATGGGGAAAAAAAGGCACAGATTTAGGGCAAAAATAATAATCCAATCATTCTGGCCACAAGGTGGCAATAAAAGGCCAACATGGCTTAACTAAATAATGGCTTACTTTGCAATTAAAGAGGCCACGTGTTTTTAAAAGAAAGTAAAAAAATAAACAATTATACCATCAATCTTAAACCATCATTCCATCAATATACAGGTAATTCGAAGTAAATTATAATCATGTTTTTTTTTTTTTTTTATTTATTTATTTTTATTATACCTTCAACTTGTCACTGTCCAAGTACAAGAGCTGCTGGCCGTCCACTCCCTTAGCTGTGAATTCAGGCGTATATTGGTCCATATTCATGCCCATCAACCAGTGACAGACTTGTTGATTGGTCCATTCAGAAACAGGCCGGTTCTGCCAATGATACTCTTTTCCTGTAGCTGGTTCATCATCCAAAGTCTACACAAGACAGATATTACAAATACGTACGTTTATTATTTCTGTAGGTGGAGAGATTGCAGAAAAGCAGTTCCACTTAGTGAGGGCGCGAGGCTAAGGGAACAAAATAAAAAATAAGGTAAAACTAATTACATATATTCAAACAAAAATAACATGTAGTGAAAGTTCTGTTAAACAAAACTGTGTGCAGTGCACAAATTTCCCAAGCTAGCACCAAGAACACAAGTGGGCAATGACAGCAAAATACCAATAACATTCTCAGATGTGTGCGTCTTCATACTCTGTTTTACTGAGAAAGACTGAGACACTGAAGACTGTAATACCAGAGAATGAGGCTGCTGAAACACCACTGAGCAGGCAGCAGAGCAGTCAACAGTCTGTGGTCTGCCAAAGCTGGTAAAGATCATTAAGCACTGGTTGACGGTTTGAGAGGTAAAAGTTAAAATAAACTGTTAAAATCACAGCTGACTTAAGAAAAGCTAAGCCACAAGACTGGTTTTAACACAAAACAAAATAGCTTAACATACATGCATCTCTAGTCTATTTCCTCTGCATTCACAATTTAATCTCAGCTATGAAAGGGGGGAGGCACAAAGAGCATGCTTGAGAATGTCCCCTTACAGCTGCATCAAGGCGTCTCACACAGCTTTTGTGACTGTGCAACAAGGAGAGCACTCACCTCGCTGGAAGAGAAGATTAAAGTGTGTGAGCGCCCAGACAGATTGGGTTCAGCAACTAACCCAGAGAAGTCTGAACTGGGACTGGCAGGGCTAGAATCATCTATGACTGAAAAACTCTGGAACAAGTGGAAACAAGGAACGCATTTACTAAAGCAACACATCACCAAACAAGAGTTCTTCACTTAGAGAAGCAAACAAATACAATACTACAGGTGTGAGGGAGGGGGGTAAGTGCCGTGCTGTTTCCATAATGACAGAAAGTATTATGGTTAATGATTAAAACTATGATTAAAGTGGCAGCAATCCAGGTTATTGATTTGAGCAATGAGTGACTGATCTTCAACATGTGAAAGGAAGGGAGAAGATCAAGGATCTACTATGTAGCACACAAAAAGATCAAGGTGATCAAAACTAATCCACCACCAAAACTACATTAACAACCTCTAGACTACAACAACTAGCGATACTACTACTAATTCAGGTATGGGGTAATGTTTTTCATTTAGTTGAGTAGGTGCTATTAAATTACATATTTGATTCATCAAGTGATCTTTTTTAATGCGTTTCTTTTATTAATAAGTTTTCACACACAAATGTGTATCAAATTTGGAATCAGGGAAATATTACCCAGACCAGCAGGCTATTGCACCAGCTATGTGCAGGTTCATATCCAGTTTAATTTACATCTAGCACTAGAATAACACTTAAAAAAACAGGTTGCACAATACAAGTTAGTTAAAACGTAACCGTTAGTGTAGATGACACACACACACACACACACACACACACACACACACACACACACACACACACACACACACACACACACACACACACACACACACACACACACACACACACACACACACACACACACACACACACACACACACACACACACACACACACACATCAAACTTCTGATTAGCTGGTGAAACAAGGCCAAGAAACTATTTTTGGCTTTATCCATCTCTTCTTATACACGCTACAAGGCTTTCTATTTATGGACAAAAGGTAAATTATATAACATTAGTTTACCACATACCCAGTTAAAAAGAAATTATTCATAGGATGTGTTGAGGTCAGAAACTACAAATCACAGAACTCAATATGTTAGTAATGCTCTACGGTGGCATTTAAAATCAAAAGGTGAAACAAAGATGCGTATACTGTACCAAATCTAATGAGCGACTGAATAAAGAGGACCAGGAGAGATTTGTCTGTTTAAAGGAAACACGGTTCAGTGAGATAAATGTCCAGGCAGCAAAGCACTGACAAAAAGTACCATAATGCCAAAACCTCTCTCTTAATAATCATTTTCTTCAGCTTGTGTCTCAATAAATAAACAGCATCATGGGAACACCAGCCCGACGCCTGTGTGACAGTTAGCCATGCGGTTTACTGGGTGCATTTGATGTGTCACTATTTGCAAACTCATTGGAAAGCTTCCCTGCTAGCTCTCCCTAATGGCCAACATATGGATCCAGTTATTGTGGCTTTTGCATTGCATAGCTTATTTGGAGAACTGGTCAATGACGGCGCATGTCTGGAAACCACCTGCCATTAGGTTTTTATTTGTTTTACTCTTTCAATGAAGATGGAAATACATTATGAGACGACAGACAAGGACTGTTCTGCAGCCGGCCGAAGTTTGGGACCCCTGATGATGGCATATCTCAATACTACGGTTTATAATGTTGTGCTGGATACTAATACTCTCTCTGTTCAATATTTATGTTCACGTAAAGTTACAAACCTTATTCTTGCGGTCCTGGCTTTGCTCACTGCTGGTCTCAGTTGCAGCATATGGTAGACTACTGCTGGAAGAGGAGGGCTCTCTGTCTTTGTCCCTGTCTTTGTCTCCAAACCAGGAGAAGGGCATACAGGTGGGGATGGAAGTCATTGAATCTGCAGGAGACAGGTTCCCTCCAGACTCCTCCAGTAACTCTGCTGATCCCCTGGACATTGGAGAAATAGGAAGTTGTCTACACTCAGGCTTACACATGTGACAGCATGACATGTTGCAATTAAAATGCGGCAATAAGTAATGACCATATATATATATATATATATATATATATATATATATATATATATATATATATATATATATATATATATATATATATATATAAGACCAGCTTTTTTACTTTTTTAATGCTGAATCTTAATATATTTTTTATATATATACAGTGGTGTGAAAAAGTGTTTGCCCCCTTCCTCATTTCCTGTTCCTTTGCATGTTTGTCACACTTAAGTGTTTCGGAACATCACACCAATTTAAACAATAGTCAAGGACAACACAAGTAAACACAAAATGCAATTTGTAAATGAAGGTGTTTATTATTAAAGGTGAAAAAAAATCCAAACCATCATGGCCCTGTGTGAAAAAGTGATTGCCCCCCTTGTTAAAACATACTATAACTGTGGTTGTCCACACCTGAGTTCAATTTCTCTTGCCACACCCAGGCCTGATTATTGCCACACCTGTTCACAATCAAGGCATCACTTAAATAGGAGCTGCTTGACACAGTAAGGTCCACCAGAAGATCCTTAAAAGCTACACATCATGCCGAGACCCAAAGAAATTCAGGAACAATTGAGAAAGAAAGTAATTGAGATCTATCAGTCTGGAAAGGGTTATAAAGCCATTTCCAAAGCTTTGGGAATCCAGCGAACCACAGTGAGAGCCATTATCCACAAATGGCGAAGACATGGAACAGTGGTGAACCTTCCCAGGAGTGGCCGGCCGCCCAAAATTACCCCAAGAGCGCAGCGACGACTCATCCAAGAGGTCACAAAAGACCCCACAACAACGTCCAAAGAACTGCAGGCCTCACTTGCCTCAGTTAAGGTCAGCGTTCATGCCTCCACCATCAGGAAAAGACTGGGCAAAAATGGCCTGCATGGCAGAGTTCCAAGGAGAAAACCACTGCTGAGCAAAAAGAACATCAAAGCTCGTCTCAATTTCTCCACAACACATCTTGATGATCCCCAAGACTTTTGGGACAACATTCTGTGGACCGATGAGACAAAAGTGGAACTCTTTGGAAGGTGTGTGTCCAAGTATATCTGGCGTAGAAGGAACACTGCATTTCATAAAAAGAACATTATACCAACAGTAAAATATGGTGGTGGTAGTGTGATGGTCTGGGGCTGTTTTGCTGCTTCAGGACCTGGAAGACTTGCCGTGATAAAAGGAACTATGAATTCTGCTGTCTACCAAGAGATCCTGAAGGAGAATGTCCGACCATCTGTTCGTGTACTCAAGCTGAAACGAACTTGGGTTCTGCAGCAGGACAATGATCCTAAACACACCAGCAAGTCCACCACCGAATGGCTGAAGAAAAACAAAATGAAGACTTTGGAGTGGCCTAGCCAAAGTCCTGACCTGAATCCTATTGAGATGTTGTGGTATGACCTTAAAAAGGCCGTTCATGCTCGAAAACCCTCTAATGTAACTGAATTAGGACAATTCTGCAAAGATGAGTGGGCCAAAATTCCTCCAGGACGCTGTAAAAGCCTCATTGCACATTATCGCAAACGCTTGGTTGCAGTTGTTGCTGCTAAGGGTGGCCCAACCAGTTATTAGGTTTAGGGGGCAATCACTTTTTCACACAGGGCCATGATGGTTTGGATTTTTTTTCACCTTTAATAATAAACACCTTCATTTACAAATTGCATTTTGTGTTTACTTGTGTTGTCCTTGACTATTGTTTAAATTGGTTTGATGTTCGAAACACTTAAGTGTGACAAACATGCAAAGGAACAGGAAATGAGGAAGGGGCAAACACTTTTTCACACCACTGTATATATATATATATATATATATATATATATATATATATATATATATATATATATATATATATATATATATATATATATATATATATATATATATATATATATATATATATATATATAAAAAATATATTAAGATTCAGCATTAAAAAAGTAAAAAAGCTGGTCTTGTGTAGCTCAATATTTATACCCACAGAGTAACAGATTTAGTAAATACGGCAGTTAAGGTCTCTATGGAGTTGAGCCATTTACTGTACTGTACCCAAGCCTTTGTTTGTTTAACGTTTGTTTTCATTAATATTACAGTTTAAAAAAATAATTTTGCCAACAATCTGTAGTTGTTACACTAACAGCAACATACGTAGCAATGAATAACCCCAAAAAATGTTTTACAAAACATGAAAAAGAACAACAGATCTTTGGAATATTTCTTACCTTTGAATTGATGTAAATACAGTTGAACGTACCTGCTGTCCAAAGATGATCTCATCGCCTCCTTGTCGTGTTTTTTTCCTTTGCCACCTGACTTCCGGAGGCCTCTGTTGATGACCAGTTAGTAACATTTTTTTCATTAGTGTAAACATTATGGTAAATTGGAGACAAATGACAGTGATTACTATGGAGACTTACCCAAAGTCTGGAAATCGTCTTTTAGGTTTTCCTGCTGATGAGGCCTCATTTAGCTCCTCTGAAATGAAACGATAAGCAGGCTCAGGAACAATGCAAAAGAAAGTATTGGTATTGCAGCCGTCACATTTTGGTGTTGCATACCTTTGCTCTTTCCTTTTGATTCCCTCTTCTTGACATTGTGCATGAATCCAGAGGGGGACTGATGCAACAAGGTGT